>JAAZTK010002087.1:0-12039 GCA_036507255.1 Megalothorax incertus
TTTTTATCCAAACTAATTCCTACCCATCAACTTTTTATTCCTCGGAAAGCCTTTAGTTCGATTTTGTACTTGTTGAATAAGTTTAATCCTTTCAATGGGTGCGACAGCGGTTCCAGCAATAGCTACAAACCAAAATCATTTATACATTTCAAATTTCAATCCAGTTTTAAATCAAAATTAAGCACCAGCAGCAGTTCCTCCAGTTAAAAAATCATCAATAAACTTTGGCTTGGCTTTATCATCCAAAATATGATATTCTTTCTGGGCGGGTGGCACAGGCGGGGGTGGACTCGAAGCATCTCCAGGTTTAGCCAGGGGTATTGTCGAAATTAAAGCATCTCCAGATCCAATTTGAGGTATTGTCGAACTCGAAGCATCTCCAGTTTGAGGGAGTGTGAAAACATCTCCAGTTTGAGGGGGTGTCAAAGCATCTCCGATCCTGGGCTCTTCATTACTCATCTCTTAATTTCAAGTTACAGAATTAGGCAAAAAATACTTGTTAAATTGTTTTATGTCAGAGCGTGTCAACCCCCTTCTCCCTAGACCCTATAGGGTTATATAGGGGTTTTGACTTGATTAATTTAGTGACTTTTAAAAAAACAATAATTGATTTTTGAGGGTAATTTACGGCCAAAAAGTAACCATGTCTTAATTCACCCCATATACCGGAATAACCGGCTAAAAGATAAGGGGAACGGCTCTTGAATTTAAAATTGTGGCCAACTCATTTGATTTTGCACAAACAGCCGACAATTTTTTAAATTGACCTTTTTTTACTCGGTGGGGGCTCCTGTCAAAAGAACTCCCATCAATTAATTCATCTTAAGCAGCGTCAACATCTAATTTTGTATTAAATTTAATTGGTGTTTATTGAGCACATTAAAACCTTGTCATGGTAAGTTGGAGTCTTCAAGTGTCAAAATTAGATTTAGGTGGCCCGAGGGCTGTCACCGGATGTCAGATATTGTAGGCATGTAGCTTATGATTTTTAGCCATTTTTGAATCAAATTCAAGATTTGCTGAAGTCGAGGATTTCTATTAAATAGGGTACCCATTTGCAAGATCCCATTATTTTTGACATTCTATTTGCAAGACCCCAGCCTATTTGACATTTGGGGCAAGAGATCAGAATTAATCAGAGGAGTTAATTGTTCATATTTATCCTGAAAAATTATTGGCAAGAATGTATAATCAGAATATCCAGAGGAGAGGCAATTTCTCTCAGAGAGTAATTAATTCTGCAATAAACTCGCTCTTCTCGTCATTTTTTAACGATGGGAAAGTGAGGGGTTCTGATAGGGGTCATCCTATAACTCCCAGTATAATATCTAGTGTAAACAGTGAATTAAAAAAATCATTATTTTGGTTCTTGTGTTGATTCTAATTTTTCTATTTTTTTGCAGCCTTTGAAATTGGAAGTAAAGCGGAAGCTGACTGCAAGATCGGATCGAGTTAAATGCGTGGATTGTAAGTTCTTTGATCTTGAAGCAGTTGGAATTTTTAATTGTTATTGAGCCATTTTAATCATTTTTGTACTGTTTAGTGCACCCCTCTGAACCCTGGCTCCTCGTTGCACTCTATAATGGCAATGTCCATATTTGGAATCACGAGAACCAACAGCTTATTAAAACCTTTGAGGTATAAATACTTTGTGAACTTTCCCTAATTAGACCATCAAATAACCATTTGTTAATTTTATAGGTTTGCGATCTACCCGTAAGAACATCCAAATTTATACCTAGGAAGAATTGGATTGTAACGGGGTCGGACGATGTTCAAGTCCGAGTTTTCAATTACAATACGTTGGAGCGGGTTCATTCCTTTGAGGCTCATTCTGATTATGTCCGCTGTATTGTTGTCCATCCGATTATGCCCTACATTCTTACGAGCTCCGATGATATGACGATTAAGCTTTGGAATTGGGAGAAAAGCATGGTCATGTCAGCAAGTGTTTGAAGGGCATACCCATTATGTCATGCAAATTGTAATAAACCCAAAAGACAATAATACGTTTGCATCAGCATCTCTGGATCGTACAGTTAAAGTAATTTAATCCTAGATCATTAAATTGAACACTAGTAAAATAAATAAAATTCCAGGTTTGGCAATTGGGCTCATCCACGCCAAACTTTACATTGGAGGGTCACGAGAAGGGTGTAAATTGCGTTGATTATTATTTCGGTGGAGAGAAACCCTATTTAATTTCCGGGGCTGATGATCGTTTGGCAAAAATTTGGGATTATCAAAACAAGACTTGTGTCCAAACTCTTGAGGGACATGCCTCCAATATCTCTGCCGTTGCATTCCATCCTGAACTACCAATTATCCTCACAGGTTCTGAAGATGGGACTGTCCGGCTTTGGCATGCCAATACATACCGACTTGAATCTACTCTAAATTATGGGCTGGAAAGAGTTTGGGGTTTGGCTTGTCTAAAGGGGTCAAATAATGTTGGTAAGAAGACTCGGAATATCTCTTTAATAAATCAAACGTATTTCCAATTTATTCTTAAATAATCTTACCTTTATTTAGCAATCGGATATGACGAGGGAACAATCTTTATCAAGGCAGGAAGGGAAGAACCCGCCGTATCAATGGACATGAGTGGGAAAATAATTTGGGCAAAACATTCCGAGGTTCAGCAGGCTAATTTAAAGGCACTCCCGGATGGGGCTGAAGTAAAAGACGGGGAGAAATTGCCCCTAGCTGTAAAGGATATGGGAAGCTGTGAAATATACCCTCAAACAATTGCTCATAATCCAAACGGAAGGTTTGTGGTTGTTTGCGGGGATGGAGAATATATAATATACACGGCTATGGCCCTGAGAAACAAGTATGGAATATTTTTTAAAATTTCAAATAGATTCAAAATGCATTTAACGAATTTCCATCCATTTTTCAGAGCTTTTGGACCAGCACAGGAATTTGTTTGGGCTCAAGACTCTTCCGAATATGCAATCCGAGAGAATTCTTCCACAATTCGTTTGTATAAGAATTTCAAAGAAAAGAAATCATTCAAGCCCGAATTCGGAGCAGAAGGTTTGGAATTATTTTTTTTAAAAATTCAAGATTTATATTTTTTTAAAAAAATATAGGAATTTACGGAGGATTTCTACTTGGTGTAAAATCCGTATCTGGACTCGCGTTTTACGATTGGGAAACGCAGGAGCTTATTCGTAGGATTGAAATTACCCCTAAAGCAGTTTATTGGTCCGAGAATGGGGAACTAGTGTGTATTGCAACAGAGGAGAGCTATTTCATTTTGAAATATAGCGAAAGTATTGTTGTGAGATCGAGAGAAACAAAGGAGGGGCTTACAGAGGATGGATATGAAGATGGATTTGATGTAATTTTAAATTAGCTACACAAAATACATTCAATTTATATTATTTTTAAAAATATAGGTCCTGGGAGAGAATCAAGAAATGGTTAAAACTGGCGTATGGGTCGGTGATTGCTTTCTATATACAAATGGAGTGAATCGGCTCAATTATTATGTTGGTGGAGAAATTGTAACAGTTATCGCATCTAGATAGGTACGTTTATTTAAATTAAATTAAATTAAATTCATTTTTAAAAAAATAATTAAAAAAACAGGACAATGTACTTGCTCGGTTATATTCCAAAAGACAATCGGATTTATTTAATTGACAAAGAGTTGAATGTCGTATCCTACTCGCTACTCCTCTCTGTCCTTGAATATCAGACTGCCGTAATGAGAAGTGATTTTGAGACGGCGGATAAAGTTTTGCCTACAATTCCAAAGGATCAGCGTACACGTGTTGCACATTTCCTTGAAAAACAAGGGTTTAAAAAACAAGCACTTGCTGTATCCTCTGATCCTGAACATCGATTTGACCTTTCACTTTCATTGGGGGAGATCGGGATTGCACATCAAATTGCAGAAGAGTCTGATAGCGAGCAAAAATGGAAGCAAATTGCAGAATTAGCCATTAGTAAATGCAATTTTGATTTAGCACAAGAAGCTCTACATAAAGCCAAAGATATGGGTGGACTTTTATTAATGGCGACATCAGCAGGTACTTGCAAATAATATTTTTTAAATTTTTACACGTGTATTTTAATAGGATGATTCATAATTTCATAGGCAATTCTGATATGATTGGCAAACTGGGACAAAGTGCAGAGGAAGATGGGAAAAATAACATTGCTTTCACTTCATACTTTCTCCTGGGAAAGCTGGAGAAATGTATTGACATTTTAATTAACACGGAGAGGCTCCCTGAAGCAGCACTCTTTGCGAGGTAAATTAATTTTGCAAATAATATTCCAGATTTAAATAGATTTTTAAAAAATCCCCAGAACATATATGCCAAGTCAAGTCCCAAGAATCGTGGCACTTTGGCGAGAATCCCTAAGCAAAATCAACGAGAAAGCAGCACAAAGCCTTGCAGATCCAATCCAATATGAAAATCTATTCCCAGATTACGCGGAATCGCTCAAGGCTGAACAAGATGTAGGGAGACAGAGGCGAATTTCACAAAAATCAATCGGTAAATTAATTTGTACTATTTGTTTAAACTAGCTTTAATTTTAACCTTATCCCGTTTTTTATCAGCCATCCCATCAGTTCCAGCAACCAGCAGCAAGTAAAAGTCCAATGCCCGCGTTTGGTGGAGGTGATTCATTCAGTATGCCTCATCCCAAACAACAATTTACTCCAACAGCACCTGGGCCTTCTTCCACACCAACATTTGCTCCACCAGTGAAAAAGCCAGAGTCCTTTGTTCCACCTCCTCCTATGCAAATGCCTTCTTCTAATGTCCATCCACCTCCAGCGGCAGTACCAGCAGGGGATGATTATGGTGATCCAGAGCTAGATATGGACGATTTGGAAATTGAAGGGATCAATTTGGATGACGCAGAAGGAGCTGGTGATGTTAATTTGGATGACGATTTTCTAGATGATGATTAAAATCTGATTTGAATTTGTTCAGATTAAAAAAAATACATGTTTAGCGCTTATGTCAAGTTTTAAATTATATTTAAATTATATTTGGGGATATTTAATTTAATTATATACCTAATCTATTGTATATTTCATACCTACCATTTTTATAGTAGGATAAAATCAATCAGAGACGCAACACAAAATTCATATTAATATGATATTTCAATAATCAAGAAATAATCTTCAAGATTTGCGTATTCAATTTCCAATTTACTTTTTTTGTATATTTTGTTCATTATAAAAAAATCCTATAAAACCTTTAATTAAAATATAGTTCATACTAGTTTAAAGTCGGGCCCGTGGCCCGATATATCCAGAGGTTGAACTTTCTCTGAGCTCTCACTCTCACTCGCTCACCCCCAATTTTTTTCGGCACATTAAACTAATAATTGATTAATCATGGTTGAGCGCCTGCGGGAACTTCCCCCGAGGCCCTGCCCATGCCCTCCTTTCTATCCGTAGATACAGGCGAGGAGTTAGGTCCTGGTGCCTTTTCCGTGAATATTTACAACATTTCTTTATAGACGGGGTTTTGCGTAAAGATTTTTGGTGATCGGCTTACCAATTTGCCCTGCTCAGGCGTTTCTTCTATTTTCACCATTACGGTCTCTCGAGCTCGACCGCGAGAAAACGCTACGTAGAGTTGACCATGCCCAAAGCAAGGGTTAGGTAAATAAATGCCAACTTTCTCAAAAGTCTGACCTTGTGACTTGTTAATAGTCATCGCGAATGCAAGCCTAACGGGAAATTGAACTCTTTTCAATATAAAAGGCATATTTGAGTCGGACGGAGCAAGTGCAATTCTGGGAATTAATATTTTTTCCCCAATAGCTGACCCAGTAAGTACTTCTCCCTCAATAATACGATCTTTAAGAGATCGAACAATCAATCTCGTTCCATTACACAGACCTTTTCTCGTGTTCAAATTTCTCAAAAGCATAATTATTGCTCCTACCTTTAGTCGCAATTTATGTGGAGGCATTCCTGAGGGAGTTATAGAGTTTAAAAATTCCATGGGGTAATTGTCTATCTCCTCTTTGTCATCCGATACAATAGAGTCAAGACTAAAATACTCCCTAGCCACACCTTCTAATCGCTCAACTATCTCATCATTCATTTTAAGTGTATCGTCATTTTTTGGCGAAAGAATTGCTCTATTACAAAATTGGGGAATTTGATCCACAGTTATTTCTTGGCCAAATATTTCGTCGACTAATGATCCAGTTATGATGTGTTCTGGAGGGATTTGAATGGTGTCCTCTCCCAGATCATTTTCATTTGTCAACTTTCCCTCTCCAAGCTCAATAAGCCAATTGGCAAATTCTCTTTCCTCGGGCCTTGCCCTTTCATTAATTGTCAATTTCAATTCTTGGAATTTGTCCCAAACCTTTGAATATTTAATGCAGGTTTGCACAATTGCACTTCTGTGTCCGTGAGGCACAACAGGGGGACATTGCTTGAAATCCCCTCCAAGTACCATTACTATTCCCCCAAAAGGCCTAGCACAATTTCTCAATTCCCTTAGAAGACGATCAATTTCATCTAAAGCATGAGCAGAAGCCATTGTCACTTCATCAAATACAATCGCAGACGCTTCTCTCAGCAGATTTGCAATTTGGGTGTTATGTCTTAAACTTGATCTTGATGTGTCCAAAAGAGGGACAGGTAATTTGAATTGAGAATGATAAGTTCTCCCTCCCTTTAACAAATTTGCCGCAATCCCAGTCGAAGCTACTGGCAAAACTATTTTACCCTGACCTCTCAAAACACACATAATCGTATTAAAAACATACGATTTTCCACAACCACCTGGGCCAGTGAGAAAAAAGCAATTATTTCCACCTCGTGCAACTGCATTTAATACAGTCTCTACTGCATTTCGCTGCTCCTCATTCAATCCATCTGACAATTCAATTCCCATTGCTTCTTCGTCTTGAGCAACATAAGGCTCGGCAAAAATATCCTCTCTAATATTAGCTGGAGGCAAATTAAAATCCGTAGTATTTTTACCATGAAGCATCAAACAGTCGTTAATATGTTTTAGAGCTCTTTGCTCTGATGTATATGGTGAAGGTTGGCGTTCAAAATCTTCAATCAACTGTTCCTTGTACTTATCCCAAAGAGTATTTGGTTCAGTTAAATCTCCAAAAATGCAAATTAAAGCAAAAAGCTGCCTAGTTTGAGAAGGAACCTGATAGGCCAAAGCTTCCGCAAGGGCAATATCCCACTCTGTATCATCAACCAATAGTCCTCTAAGAGTAGCTGCTCTCTTAAACGTTTCACAAAGGACCCCATTCACAGATCTAATCTCGGCCCAATTTTCCGCTCCTCGAACGTGAAACAACAACATCCGGAGATAAAATTTCTCCTCCTCTGCAATACTGACATTGTATATACGTCCAAACGTATTTCTCTCCCTCTGCCGAGGTTTCCACACGCCTCTGTCCCAAGTGTAATGTTCAGGAATCTCTGAATATAGATATTTGTGAGATTCCCCATCATGTTTTTTATTCAAATTAAACCAAGCCATCAATGTCGTATCTTTTCGCCCACCATTTCCAAGAACCTCTTCTTCCTCTCCATCTTGAAAATATACTGCTTCCTCCCCTTCCAAATGAATGGCTAATCTTATAATTGAATGAGAATGCTCGTGCATTCTAAATCCAAACAACCGCCAGATTCCCTCAGGAGGGGTAAGATACCTTGAATCAATATGTTTCTTAATTTCATTGTGATTCATTACTTGATCACCATCTGTTGTAATTACCTGAATATTTGCACAATCATAACCCTTATAAACATATTTAAAGAGGTATTTTACACTCTTTATCGTCGCACAAATTTCCACATTAATGTGACAATTAAACATTAGCAGGAGAAATGGATTATAGGGTACAATCCACCTATTGTCAATAATTTTACCCCTAACTTCCTCTGTTTTTCCATTATTTCTCCTCTTATATCGAGGGTATCCATCAACATTTACTTGGGTTTCGTCTTCAAAATCTTTTGGAAACTTTTTTTTGCATTTATTTGCTACCATACACACACTATTTTGGTTTAATTCACCACACGGCCCATGAACCATATGTTTCAGTACAATTGCACGAAGTCTGGGATTTAATTCCTCATCAGGGATTTCCGCTGAAACCAATTTATCGATAATCTCCTTTGTCCGAGGCTTGTCCTCGTCTCTCAAAATTAGGAGTATATGAGCATGGGGCAAGCCCCGCTTTTGAAACTCAATTACGTGAATTTTAGCAATTACTACTCCCAGGATATGCTTTACGCTGACTTGATTAAGAAGCTCTTTAAGTTTCAAATTAAAAACTCTAGCAACTAAATCGGGCCTATCAGGAGCAGTTTGACCATCTTTAAGATTTTCTTGAATCTCTTTCCATTGAGGATTACAGGTCATTGTAATAAAAAGGTCAGGCTTCCCTTTTTTTCCAACAATTGCCATTGCATCCTGAAAATTCTGTTTCATATTTCGAGGGCTCCCCTGAAATGAAGATGGCAGGGCTACTGCTTTTCCTACTTTCATTTGAGACGTACTTGCTCTATTCTCCAATTGTGTCTTCATTGAAGTATAATTCTCCACTCTCAATTTACTTTGATTTCTTTCAATAAAGTTCAGGCTATTTGCCTCAGCCTTCACTTGAGCATCAACAATATATTGTTGAAAAAGTTTCCCTCCATAATGAATTGGGTTAAATTCATTATCTCTAATTGCAAGCCTATAACAATAAAATTGTGAAAGAGAAACTCTTGTTCTTTTACCAGTGCCAATTAATGGAATATCATAATTCCAACCTGACTCACCCGAAGGGAAAAATAGAGGATATGTCATTGGATCGCAATTTGGATGCCAATAATTCAATGGTTTTGTCGTATTTTCACCCCGAAGATGAACCCTTATATCCCTATCATGAGGGGGAGCACCATCTTTATTCTGAAAAATGATAGCTACTTCGTTCGAGGAAGCAGCATTATATCGCCTTTGATCATCTTTACGATCATAAATTAACACCATTTCCACCTTTTGCAAATCTCTGCCTTCAGCCTGAGCTCTTTCTTCCTCCTCCTTTTCCAATTCATGCATCGTTTTGTATGCATCTGCAAAAGGGTTAACTGCCTGAATTATATTATGTAATGTAGACATAATATGAGGAATACACCCTGCATTTGCCAAAATACCCATTCTTTGCTCTTTAGCTTCATCTGGATCTAAAATATAGATCTGGGCATATTTCCGGCTCTCCCCATCTCGTGGGTGAAGATCAGAAGTCTTGTGATAAATTTGCCCTTGAATTCTGAAACAATATGGGTATCCTCCAGTCGTCCTAATATTGGCTCCCATTGATGCAAAGGCTAAAGCACTATTATATTTTCGAATGTTGCTCAGAAAATTCGAAGAATCTGGATCATTATGTGTAATAAGATCCTTCATATATTCCGGATATGGCTTAAAGTCTTCAAGTTTGACCTTTCCCTTTTGACAACATACACTGAATAATTTATCTGAAGGTCTTTCTACCTCAAAATTTAAAGAGTGACAAAAATTGCATTTAGCTAACATGGGACCGCAATTATGCTCATCTACTCTCTCCTCATCAATTGAAGCAACGCGTCCAAGATTTAGAGTACGTCTATTTTTTGTGGTATATACCCTCTGACGTCTATTCACTACTCTTTGTCTAACCAATCTTGATTCATGTTCGACCTCATTTTCATTTGAAATACGGACTGCAGTATTAATCCTTTGTGTACTTAGCCTCTCTTCTTGTTCTAATGGTGTTTCCTCTTCTCGGCTACGCCGCATATTTTCCCTATTATTGGATAACCGTGTTTCCGTTTGGGATTCATTTTCCTCCGAAACCCGGCGAGCAGCACTTTCCCTTGCCTTTGCTAACCGTGCTTCTTGTTGCGAGCTAGATTCATTTGCTCTTCTTTGACGGCTCCTTTCCCGTTCTCTGGCCAACCTCTCCTCTTTTTGAGCAAGTGTTTCCTCAACTCTAGGCTTTTTGGGGGGCATTATAACAAATTTCCTCACTCCCCTCCACTCAACAACTTCAACCTCTGTCTCCCCTCCACTCACTCAACAACTTCAACCTCTATCTGGGAATTAATATTTTTTCCCCAATAGCTGACCCAGTAAGTACTTCTCCCTCAATAATACGATCTTTAAGAGATCGAACAATCAATCTCGTTCCATTACACAGACCTTTTCTCTAGGCTTTTTGGGGGGCATTATAACAAATTTCCTCACTCCCCTCCACTCAACAACTTCAACCTCTGTCTCCCCTCCACTCACTCAACAACTTCAACCTCTGACTCCCCTCCACTCAGTCAACAACTTCAACCTCTGACTCGCCTCCACTCACTCAACAACTTCAACCTCTGGCTCAATAGCCCTCAAAAACAACAACAATACTCCTAGGCTCAATAGCCCCCAACAACAACAATTCCTCCTCCTCCTCGGCCTTATAGCCACCAAAAATCCTCACCTCCACCAACAACAATCCTCACCACCTCCACCAACAACAATCCTCACCACCTCCACCAACAACAATCCTCACCACCTCCACCAACAACAATCCTCACCACCTCCACCAACAACAATCCTCACCAACTCAACCAACAACAACAACAATCCTCCTCTCCACCAATTCCTCGGGTTCTACAACCCACCAACTCCGACCGCAATTTAAAGGGGATTAGGGGGGGATACTAAGCAAAGAAGATGGTGAAAAAGAAGAGAAAGAAGAGGGTGAAAAAGAAGAAGAAGAGGGTGAAAAAGATAATTAAGTAATTAAGGAAAGAAAAGGTAAAAAATTAGGAGGCAGATGTGCATGCACAAAAGATTTTGGGATTTAATAAAGCCGGCTGGGAGCAGACTTCAGACCGCTTTAAAGTTTTTGGGGCAAATTGAAAACAATGCAATGCAATATAAATAATTAAAAACAATTAAAATTAAAATTAAAAAATATAAACCTGATTGGTCAATCAGGTAAAATATAAACCTTAACGATAGACACATGACCCTCATTGTTTTCAATTAAAATATTTCTTTATTTCAAAATATTAACCATTAATTTAATGAATGAAATCTTTCTAATGCAACTTTTAATTTATTCCGTATCTTCCTCCTCCTCCCCTTCTTTGTTCTCATGGTCTGACACCTTCCCCTCAGCCTCCTTCTCGGGGTCTGACAACTTTTGCATTTTATTTTTGGGATCCTCAGGGTCTTCCTCAGCCCTCTTGACCTCTTTCTTCTTCTTTAGAGGAAATCCTCCTTCATGGACATCTCCAAGAGCTTCCGCCACGTCAGAGTTTGTCGAGAATGGGCAAAACCGACAAAATCTCCAGCATTCTGGAATTTTAAAAAATTATAAAAATTAAATTAAAGGTCACTGAGGTCAACGGTTGCTAATTAATTAATTAATTAATTATTTTTACCATTAATAGGGGCAAAACAGCCTCTGCAGAACCCCCACCCGGTCTGGTCAAACTGTCCTGGGTTCAAAAGCGTGAAATAAAATTTCTTTCCACAATCGGAGCAAAACTCTATAAAAATTAATCAAATAATTAATTAATTAATACTTTTAAATTACAAAAAATAAAAATTATAAATTATTTACTTGGCCGGCTGGCTCCACAAAAATGAACACCACAATGGGTACAAAACACTCGGCTCCACTTGGATGAATTAGCCTGATTGAAGGGGAATTGGTGTTGGTGGGTTTGGATGGGCATAATTAATTAATTAATTAATTGCAATTCGATTATTTCAATTTTAAAAAACACTTGCGGCGTGGACTTGGTTTTTTTAGAAAGCTTTCTGGCTCTGCTCTCGAGTCAAACTTACAAATTACATGCGGAGATGGCGTGAGCCTCTGTGTTTACTTGGATTGCATTGCATTGCATTGCATATGCATTACATATGCATTGCGTTTCGGCGCGCGACCATAGAAACTTAGGCGGCGACTCAGCCTTATGGGCGGTCTTAGGGCGGTCTGAACCAATTAGCTATAGCCTGGTCGAATACACAAATAACTGATACTGAA
>JAAZTK010002088.1:0-12037 GCA_036507255.1 Megalothorax incertus
CCGTTTGACCTTGTACGTGCATTTTAAATAATAATCTCCCGTTCAAGTGTCATTGTGTGAGATTTCTTTGAAATTGCTCCTAATTGTTTATTATCTACCTGCCTAGTATTCGTAATTAACTAATCTATTTAAATTCTAATATCCAAGCTATTAATTTCTCGTTTAAAATTCAAATTACCTTTGAATCTTTCCATTTTTAAGTAATTTCCAAATCTAATAATCTTGCCAAAGGATTAGTTAGTGAATTGTACCTTAATATATTATACGATACATATCAATCAGCTTCAAAAGGTGCTTTAAATTGTACCTAAAATTAATTTAGCATTTGATTTTAAAATTTATTCGAAAGAAAAAGTTGCATTTGATTTTGGATTCTTGAAACCCTCAATAATTGTTGTCTGATTTTAATTCTTTGTGAGAATTTGGGCTGGAATCTGTGTAATTATTCCAGGGGCTTTTAATGTGTTTAATTAATTTGCTAAAAAAATTGAGCAACTCCTGCTCTCGAGATAGTGACATTTTGTGACCTCAAAAGACTCTTTCTATTAATTTCTCCAAATTGTTATATACATAAAAGATGTTGGCCAACCGTTCTCATCGATTTTTAGTAGCGTAAGTTCAAAGGAATTTTATATTGATTTTTTAAGCTCGATTTTGTTTTGAGTGGCCGGCCCTAATTGATCTTTACACGCACACAGCGTATCGTAATGTGACTTATTGAATTTCGGAAATTGTATATTTAATTATTCCTATTTTTCACATTAAAATTAAAAATAAGGCGCACCGCTAACTGCCGAGTAATGCAAATACGAATAAGATCCTATACAATTAGATTTTGCACAGGCTTATAACGATCAATCTATTAATATTGTATATCGTACGAGGAATACTCTGTAAATATTTGATCCCGAGTTTTATTTAATTGAGAATTGGCCATTCTGGAAAAGAATAGGTAGAAAGTTTCGAGGATTTGAGCTGGAATCTCCCAGTAGGATTAATTATCATTTCATTACTCGAGGATTAATGTCATTGTCAGTTTGGATTAACATTCTTTAAACGAAAACTTGCGTTGTACAGATATTTCTTGTTTTCATTGGTCTAATTCCGAGGATGAGATCCCTTTGTCATTTGCAGATCTTTCTTTGAAAACCTTCCCAAGGCTCTTAATTCCATCATCTTATTCTCTTGAAACGATCAAAAGAGTCTGGAGATTTTTAGATCAAGACTCGGGTTATCCTTTACAGATAATTCGGTTGCATAATAGATTTTTTCGCACGAGGATGCACTTGCAATAATTAATTTATTTATTAAGGCTATTAGATAATCCAGGATCCTGATTAGCCTGAGTATGTACCTTTAATAGGAAGAGCCCTATATAGGCTACTGCTAGACTGTCTGACTCTGGGTGCATCAGACTTTTTAAAAATTCATTTTTCAGAATACTTCATAAAATAATTGAGGCATAAATTACAGATATAAAATTGCAATATTGCAATATATTCTTTATGTGCGAATTTATTGGTGAATCGGCGAAGGTAATTTCTTTAACTTGGTGAATGAGACTCGTGAAATTTTTGCATAATTCTTTAATCCATTAATCCATATAATTTGCAGAATCGAATCAAATCTTATGATTTCTTCATTTTGAGCAATTTTGCAAGATTGGGAGGATAGTTTGAATTATTTCCCATAAATATTGATTGAAATTTCCAATTTATTCCTTTGAATTAAAAGTTAATAATCTGCAAAAGCAATGGAAATCTGATATGCACCGCCCATTGATTCAAATAATTATTTACTTTAAATATTACAAATATTAGTAGGTAATACTAATAAGCCAAAGTATCGCTAGGAAGAGAATTTTAATCTTTCACAGTTAGTTAAGATAGGCGTGTGTTAGATATTTGCACACCTCTCGAGTTCTTAACGTGCAGGCCAAAAGTGCTCAAGTTCCACCCTTTTTCCAATTACATAATTAACCCCTGTCTCGGATCAGATAATTCATGGGTCTGAATTTTATCGCTTTCATTTAAAGTAAAGCAAACTCATCATGATTTTATCTAGAGTTAAATGAAACTTGTTTAACCTTTGATTCATTGAAATCTGACCATTTTTTAATCGCTCCCAGCAGCTTTGAATCCGATATATTTGGTCCTATATATCGCAATGATATAATCAGTAATCAAGTTCAGCATCTTTTTATGTAAAAATTAAAAGCTTGGATTAGATAATCCACTCACTTTTCCCATGTCCTATTGGACTTTATTTGAAAAACTCGAAAGTTCAAAGCAGCGTTACGCAGTTTGGGGAAATATAAGTAATTTAATTGCCCATTTGTTAAAAAACTTCAATGGGATTTCAGAGATAAGTGAAGAAACTTTTGTTTACTATCAAACTTACCTGATTATGATTTCATCATTCGATTCTAGATAGAAGAATGAATGAAAATGATTTGTTGAGAACTTGAATACATTTAATAGATAGGTAGTTGTATTACAAGTAATTTAAATATCAATAAAAGCTCAATGTAACGCACAGGCATACCGTTTGACGTACGAATTATGAATGATCGTATATATGATTTGGGAAATAGTTTTTTCCTCCTTCTGGGCATTTATCCCAATTAAATTATCTAGTGAGAATTCCTATGAAATTTCAGGTACAATCTACGCATAGGAAAAAGGATCAATTTAATTAACGTTAACGGGGCATTTTTAAATAAATTGGAATTCACATTTTCCTCCATTTGAAATTACACGAGGAAATATGTATTAACTAATGGCATTGGATTTTCTATTAGTGTGACTGTGGCCTGTGCTTTGCATGTCACCATTAAATATAGTACACCTACATAATACCTAATACGATTGGTACTAATACAAAGTACCATTATGGCTCGAATGTAAATGTAGAGTGACAGAGTTCAAATGACAAGTTCATATGCTGGAATGGGCTGATTCCTGTGCATGTTGTACAATTTAATATACGATAGGAAACGTACAAACTTATAATTTTTTATCCCAAATGCATTTTAATATGCATGATTAATAAACGAGACTGTTGCTTCACAATTTAATCGACCTCCCATACTTATACAATACTACTACCTATAATATTAGGAAAAGGTATATAATAATTAGTTTGAAGCTCGTGTAGTATGATATAAAAGAATTATTGCATTGCACTACGGCCTGACTTGCCCAGCCTTCCAAAGTTCCAACTTCCAATATGTTCTGTATTAACCCCAACTCCTTTACTTGGCATGAGTCAATTTTTCCTTTCAATCACACCGGCTTGAGCCTTTGAGTCCAAAGCTAAAAGAGTTCTCATTCTCTTTTCGTCTTTCGTACAGTACACAAGACTTTAATATTTTGCCATTCAAATATATACCTAATTTTTTTGTGATTTATTTATTTAACGCAGAGTCAACGGAGTGTATTCTTCTGGTGCTTTGGGAGGTGGAAATCACGAACGTCAAATCTTTAAAATGGACCCACGTCGAGATCGGATTGGGCAAAGGCCGTTCCATGAGCTGAGGTAAATTTTGAATATCTTTTTGATTTTGTCAAATCTTATTTTTAAAATTAAATTGATTTTTTGCATATTTTTTATTCAGCGGCGATAATATTTGTCCGTCTATGGTTCGGGGTAAGTTGAATTTAAATAATGTATATGCGAATCATATTCCAAACCTTTCCTATGGACTTTAATTCTAATGGCTATTACGTAAGAGGCTTCCCGAGAACTAATCCTTTTTTCCCCAACTTTCTTTACAAAAAAGTACTAGTAAAATTCCTCTTTGTCTTTTTCTGTTTATTTAAACGTCATGATCAATGAATGATTAAGCTTATCGGATTTTTTATTAAATTCTTTGTTTATCGTGAATTATAGGCATTGATTACCTCCGTGATCCACGTCTCAACAAAGGAATGGCATTTACTTTGGAAGAGCGGCAAGCTTTGGGAATTCATGGACTTTTACCTCCGCGATTTAAGACTCAGGAGGAGCAAGTCAAATTATGCGTGCGTAAATCTTTATTTTGGAATATTACAAATTAAAAATTGATTGCCATTTTATCTTTTATTTAGAAAGAGAATGTGAATCGCTATCAAGAGGATTTGAATAAATATGTAAGAATTGAGATAAAATGAGTTTTAACGTGTACTATCCCTCGAAATTGACCCTAATCATTTTGTAATATTTATTTTATAGGTGTATCTTGCTGGACTTCAAGTAATTTGGAATATATTTTTGGGATAAATTAGATTATTGTTAATGTGAAATTTTCTGCAATTAGGATCGAAATGAACGCCTCTTTTATCGATTGCTCTCGGAAAATGTTGAGGAATACATGCCATTAGTCTACACACCTACTGTTGGACTAGGTAAGAATGGAATCTAATTATGAATTTAATTTAAATGCTTTTTGAGGTAATTTAAAATTTATTTCCCACAATTTCGTTACAGCTTGTCAAAAATTTGGATTGATATTCCGAAGGCCGAGGGGACTTTTTATTAGTATTCACGATAAAGGGCATGTCTATGAGTAAGTCTAGTCTATCTGAATAGTTTTAATGATTTTATGAGTGCAATTGAACTTGAATTATTTTTTCCTTGCAGTATACTGAGGAATTGGCCGGAATCTGATGTGCGCGCTATAGTAGTCACTGATGGCGAAAGAATTTTGGGGCTGGGCGATCTTGGGACTTATGGAATGGGTAATTTTTGAATTAATGATGAATGGCAGTCTCATGTTTATTTACTTTAATTGTAATTTACATTGAAAATCTATTATTTAAAAAAATAGGAATTCCTGTTGGAAAGCTTGCACTCTATACGGCTCTAGCAGGTAAATATTAAAATATCCGTATTCGCTTAATTGAGTAATTTGTGTTAATGAAACCTATGAATCATATGATTAAATCATGTATTTGTTTTAACTAGGAATCAAACCCCATCAATGCCTGCCAATCTGTTTAGATGTTGGAACAAATACCCAATCTCTTTTGGATGATCCCTTTTACACTGGGCTACGACAGAAGCGTGTAACTGGGAAAGATTATGATGATTTCATTGAAGAGTTTTTCCAGGCTGCAGTTAGACGATACGGTATGGTTTATTAATATTTTACAAATCCAATAATCATATCTTACTTAAACACTTCTAATCATTCGCAGGTCAAGATACGCTGATTCAATTTGAGGATTTTGCCAATCACAACGGTAAATCCTGTCCTATTTTTCCAGGAATTGAATTTAATTACGTTCTTTTTTGATTTGCAGCTTTTCGGCTTCTAGAAAGATATCGAAATCGATTTTGTACCTTTAATGATGACATCCAGGGGACGGCGGCTGTAGCCCTTTCTGGAATTTTAGCATCAGTTCGGCTGACAAAGAAAGACACTCAAAGATTATAGGATCCTTTTCCTTGGGGCTGGTGAAGCTGCTCTTGGGATTGCTAATTTGACGGTGAATGCGTTGGTTGATGCGGGCGTCCCAACAGAGGATGCTACAAAAAAGATATTTTTATCTGTAAGTACTCTGTATCTGTAGGTACAATTTCAAAATAAAACGGAAAAATTAAATAAATGATTTTTTTTGTAGGATTCAAAGGGACTTCTAGTCAAATCCCGTACAGATCTGAACAGCGAAAAGAAAGTATTTGCAAAAGACATGGAAAAATGTTCGAATTTTACGGAAACAGTGCGTACAGTCAAGCCGAATGTGAGATCCATTAATCGTTGAAAAATTAAAAGGTGATTATTAATTAACCGAATGTGATTGTTAGGTGATTATTGGAGTGGCGGCAGTTCGGGGTGCTTTTACAAAGGAAATTATAGAAATTATGGCTGAGAATAATGAGCGGCCTGTCATCTTTGCTCTGAGTAATCCAACTTCAAAGGCAGAATGTACTGCAGAGGTGAGAGATTTGAAATTGCAAATTTTTCAGCGGCTAATTATATATTTCAATATTATTTCCAGGAAGCGTATACATATACTAAAGGGAAAGCAATATTTGCTAGTGGTTCTCCATTTGATCCGTTCACTTATGAGGGAAATACATTTGTTCCTGGTAAGATTACCCTTTCAAAAAATACGGTATAATTGTTATATTTTTATTCCTATTTCTCAATAGGTCAAGGCAATAATGCCTATATTTTCCCTGGCGTGGCCCTCGGAGTAATTTCAGCCGGAGTTCATCATATAAGCGATGAAATCTTTTTGCTAGCGGCCAAGGTTTGTTGCCCCTAAAATGACAATGTTGCAATATGCTAATTTTTAATCCTTTGTATCGACGAATTTAAAATTTAATCTGGATTATACCTTATTTATTTACAGTCTCTGGCAAATCAAGTTGCGGAATCGGATTTGGCGTTGGGTCGACTTTATCCACCTTTGCAAGATATTCGAGAAGTGTCACTGGTCATTGCCAAAGCTATAGTTGAGAACGCATATGCCACTGGTATGATTCATTGAAATTTTTGGGCTAAGATCTTGTCTTGTGCTGCTTAAACTAACCTTGGGTCTTTTTTGGGGGTCGAATTGCAAAATCTTTAAATATCATTAAACTCAACATCTTAAAAATTCCGTCTCAGGATGAGACTCTCAGCTTTACAATTTATGTACTACTATACTTTACATGCATTACAATTATTTAAATGGGGAACATGTACGACTACGCACTTCTTAATCTTGAGATTAGTATACAAATTCCTATTCACTTTTCATAATCCAATTCCCTGCAAAATATTCCTCTAAACAAATACATGTACTAATAGTAGGTATTGTTTTACCTGCGATTTATTACGGCTTATGGCTTTTTACTCATTGAATTTTATAGGCATCGCGACAACATACCCTGAGCCAAGCGACAAAGAAGCGTTCATCAAGAGTCAGCTTTATGAATATGAATATTCATATGCACTACCGCCCGTCTACTCCTGGCCGCCGGAAGTCAGCTTTTAAAGATTTGAATTGTCCTAAAAACGGATTTCTCTCTCGTTTTAAACCAAAATTCTCAATTATTTTAATTATTTTTCAATCCAATCGAGTCACAAAATCCTCACAAAATTATTTTATCCTTTTTATGCTCTCAAAAAAGTTTAAAATATTATATTTTAAATTTTAAAACAAAAAAGTACCTAATTTTATATCTTTATCAATTTAAATTATAAATGAGCCTACTCCTTTAATGTTTTGGTCTATGTATAAAAAATCCTACCTTGAAATACTTTATTGGTCTACAATTTTACCTGATTGTTATTTTTTAAAAATGTATTATCCTATTTTTAACCTTTAAATCTTGATTGCTTTAATATCTCATTTTATATCAATGTATTTAGAATTTTAGTTTATTTTAAAGAATTAGTTTCTAGTTAGTTTTTCGTTTAGTTTTCCTCGTATAGTTTTATATATCCTTTTATGTTCCTTTCCTACACAAATACCTCCATCAAAAGCTTCTCTCTCTAAAGAATTCGTCCTTAGTCTCAATGAGGTAAGATTAATTAGATTTTAGAATTAAATAATTATAAATAGGCATTGCCATTCATGTATTTGTAGAACGTATATATTAAAATTCAAATAGAATCATAGATTTGATGATATGGGCAAATTGAGGCTAAAGGGGTTTAATAGAATTTAATAGAATTTAATAGAATTTGGGATATTTATATAAAATTATAGATTTGCAGATTTCTGGGCTTTTAATTATTTTTTTCAAAATCGCTACTTGAATTTAGAAATTCATGGGTTTTGGGGATTTGAATTGAAGGGATATTGGATTTTATTTTGGGAATAAAATCCAATCAAAATTTATCAAAAATTAATCTTTTAGATATTTTTATATAGGCTCTATTTAGAATTTTAGAGTAAAGGGGTTCAATGGCATTTAAATGGAAATATTGTAAACATCTTAATTTTTAATCAAATTATTCATTTTCAGGTAAAGCAACTCACTACCCACAACCTAAAGATCATAGAGAATATATTGAGAGTCTTCAGTATGATTATAATCACTATCCGGCTTTACCACCACGTTATTCCTGGAATTATGAGTATGCTCTTTAATTAGTCGTGATTAAAATTAGCTATAATAAGTGAAATAAGTGAAATAATTAAATTAACTTTAAAAAATCTAATCAAATCTCTTGTTGTAACGTCGTAATGTAATCAATATAATACATCGTAATACTACAATATTATATTAGAAAGATGGAATTTGGAATTTAGGAAAAAGAAAGTAGTATAATAAAGGAATTTGATCAATTGGAGAATCATAAATAGGAAATTATTCATTAAGATTATTATTTGGGAATTTGGGTCGTTGCTGGACTCAAAGTAGAATAGTTACTCTAATTAAGATTAAAAATTCTTTTAGTATTAGAAAGTCTTGTAAAAAAAGTAGGGGATTTAGATTTAAAAGCTAGTTTTATTTGGTTGACAATTGGCCTGTAAAGGTCTTAAGAGTCAGACTTTCCCATAAGAATTAGGATATCCCTCATAAGAAGCTGGATTCATTACATTCATTACAGGATTACAATAAAAAACAAAACTATCTGTAAAAGAGAATTAAAATATCTCGTTATTCCGGTTCCAGCTTGACTCGATTTTCAAACATGCATCTAATTCTCTAAATCAACCCAAATTCCGGCTACTCCTCCAACACAAGAATTCTATTGGATTTAACATACGATGCTTTTAGGATAAAATGCAATTGTGCGTTTGGATTCGTACAATATCTTCATCAAGATGCAAGACAATACTTGACAAATGAACATGTCAGATAGGCTGTGTTGGACTTTGAGCCTCGTATTGTACAATATAAGTAGTAAAAAAGTAAGACGAGGTTTTTCAATCTTTCCCATGAATTGAGTTCGGGAAAATATTTTGGCAATGTCAATCTGATACTCTCCTCTGAGAATGAATCTCCTCCGAGTAAATATTTACTTTGATGCAAATGTTTTCAGATTCGAATGGAAATTGAACTCTGTCATCTTTGCGGATTGACGCCGGATCTCGAGGGATTAGAAGAAGGAAAGAGGAGTCAAAAGATTTATATTTCAATTGTTCCAAATGTGTACTTTGCACTTTATATACATTCGATACTTTATAGGTTTTCAAAGAAAAACCAGAAAAAGTAGAGCAAACAATTGATTCATGGAATATTGAAGGATAAATGTCAGAGGAGGAGGATCGAGATGCTCTGATCCTGAGAAAGCAACAAGAGAAAAAAATCAAAACACGAGTCGAGGAAATGATCTCATTTCTTACACTTGAGAACTCTAGGCCCTTCCATTTAATCTATTCTTTCAAAGTCTTTATATTATAGGGCATAAAAAATGGCAATTTTGTTTTGTGGAAAGATATCGAGTACCTATACTACGGAATACTGATATATTCTTCAAGATCCTGAGATCAAGGGGTCAATTGATCCTGAATCCAATTGGAGTAATTCATTTCTTTTCAAAAAATCTTTATCTTTTATACAGTTGCATGAAACATGCAATGATTAAAATTTTTTTAAATCAGAGATAATAAGTTTAGGATTTGCATTTAATTAAAGGCTTGTTTACATTTTAAAACAGGAAATGCGTACGGATTAGTCGGATATTTAAGCATTATACGGCCTTCCAAAAGCCAGGATTAAAATTGCTTTTTAAAAAAGCTCATTCTTTGAAAGCTCATGCATTCTTTCTTAAATTGCATTATTTTATCTTTTTAATTTCTTTCGGACAAAAACAAGGAAAAATGCGAACATTCCGAGTACCTTCCGAGATAAACGAAGTGGACTTTCAGAAATTGACAATTAAAAGCGGCTCCTGGAGCCAGAGTCGTCTGGAAATTCCATTGTCATTTAATACTTAAATTCTTAAAAGTCTTTTATGAGCTATATAATCCAAATTAAGGCTCCTTTGTGAAAGGGTGATAAAATTTAAAGGTAGAATTTTGAAAGTGTAATGCAAATTTTTATATTCAAAACAAAAACAAGTCTTAATTTTATCAGCTTAAAATATCTGGGCTACTTTTGACTTAAAATAATTTTAAGCATATCCCGCCGCATTAACAAGCTGTTGTTTTTCCGTTTTGCTTACGCATTACGAACTTTAGATGATAAATTTGATTTGAGATAGATTGTGTAGCATTCCTGATTCCCAAATGCCAATTTCAAAGTAATCCCTATCTTGATGAGAAAATAAACAAACACTCCAGTTCGCGGATGGCATAATGATATCTAATTACAGTGGCAGTTTGTGTAAAAGAAGCAATAATAACAAGTTCATGTACAATTTACGAGCATATGGCGAATTCTACTATTTTTACGTGATGCGTAAGTGCGTAGTATCCGCACTAGGCATGATTTTACTACTCGAGGGGAAAGTAGGGAGTAGTTTGGAACCGGGGATGAATGAATTTAATGGGAATAACAACTCAATATCTCGAGTATAGATAGAAGTGTAATATCAGGGGACTTTTTGTGCCATTTCGGGTAAGTAGTACGTGCCCAAATGAGTTTATTTTGAATGGGGTTGAAAATAAGGCGCAAAAGTTTTGCTCAATGAGAGCTAGAGCCATTCCCGATTTCCCCTCTAAGGCGAGAAACTCCCTTCAATCCTTTGGACCGTAAAAGAGTATAAAAGGGTCGTTAAAATTAGGGGAGGTGCAGCAGGGATGGGATCCTCGATTTCGCGAATTGGACATAAACCAGGGTTATGGCTTTGTTTTTCTTCCTCAATCCTCGAGAGAGGAATGGTGAGAACCCACCCATGAGGGATATAGGGATCATTTCTCCCAATTCGGATTGTTTATATTCGAATTCTCAGAGCTAGGTTTTATTCGAGGAGTCTGCCATGTCAGCTAGAAATGCTTCTGACAAATTCGGGTACAACTCGCGAGTCCCGGGAACCAAGTTGTACCCTTGAATAGATTTTATGACCCTGCGTCTAGACGGAGTAACCTCAATTCGGGAAGTTCGAACACCCAAGTTTCCAAACCCCCACCAAATGTAGGTTTAATTAACCCTAATTGGGTTGGATTCTGAAACACATATCCACAGTTTGTAAAATCGAATAATTAGCCCATAATCAATTGAGATTTGAGACCTTTAAAAATCGGTTTTAAGTATTATAAGGAAACGCCTATTTAACCCTTGGGAAAGTTTTTAAAATACTCTAAAGTGCTTGGGATCCTTAGGTATGAAATGTTTAATAGGAGATCCCTATCTAATACTACGATAGTGTAAAATATTAATTGAATTTAATTAATTAAATTATTCACCTTTCCCTCCAAACATCTTAACTTGTTTGTGCATTTCATCTAATAAGCACATGTCTCTCTTACGCGTCTAACCCCTTTTCTAATTAGTCGACTCATTAATTTACGAGCTTCTTCCGCCCCTAATCCATTCCTACATCTCTTCCTCAGAGTCTACAACTGGCTGGCTGGGTCGTACCTTAATTTAATTAAAGCTTTAATTTGTGTGTGCAACTCGAAAGCTAAACGGCTTCCTTTGTACTCTTCAAAAACAACAAATAAAATCTAATCCTAAATAATCTCAATCCCAGGTTTAAATTTAATGGGGAGATTTCTCTTGAGCTTGTTATTCCTTTTGGTTGTTTTTTTTATTCGGGGGTGGCAGGAAGTACTGTGAATGAAATTGCATTTACAACGAGTGCGTTTTGCATGAACTCGTACAGCTTTTTAAATTTGGGGGATTGCATGAGTTCGCAAAAGAGAGACCTACCAAACCAACCCCCTTTTTCGCAGAGGTATTGTGTTGTTTTTGCTCCCTCCACGTGCAGAGCCCAAAGAGAGAGGCAAAGGGAAGGTGTCGACCGGCTTTTTCCCTCACACTTCTTTGCAATTCTCAATTCGAGAAGCCAATTAAGCTCAAATGCTATACATATAACTAGAATGCATTCAAAAAGGCCTGTACAATTCTCCAGCTATGATTGTTTACCTCCTCACGGATATATTTATCACCTTGCTGAGAAGTGGTCTATTCAAATTTCAGGCTGATTGCAAAGATAGAGGAGGAGGAG
>JAAZTK010002089.1:0-12030 GCA_036507255.1 Megalothorax incertus
TAAAGCCGGCAGGGAGCAAATTAATTAATTACATCACACCGACCGACCGACCGACTCCTCAGGAGCCACTTTTGACAAATAGACCCATTTTCTAGCCACTGGTGGTGATGGTATACATTAAAAGAGTAGTACATTTGAGGCGGCCCCCAATCAAACGCTACCTTTCTCCTTTCACGGTATTTTACCTACCCAAATATTAGTACTAGTAGTAATTCCATTATCTGGACCGTTAAATTTAAAATATTTCATCTTTAATGAACGATTTCATTGCAATAGAATAGGATCAAACAACTGGACTATCTTGGAACATTAGTATTGTAGTAGAGTAGTACAAAAGGAAGATTCTTAGAAATATTCGTATCTACTTCGGAGAGAAGGAAGTTCTAAATTTATCCGAAATCATTTCACATGCCGGCTAATAGGGAATAGGAAAGTCCAGTAGTTTGTCATCCAATATAAAATGATGTCATAATTTGGAAAGATACACCCACCTGGGGAAAGGAGGAGACGTCATGATTTTGGCTTACTTAACAAAATTAGCGCATTTCCTCCCCAATCTAAACTCCCCCAATTAGCGACTTGTACCTGTATTTATTTGCTTAATCAATTAATGAAGAATATTTATTGTACTTGAGCTTTTTACTGATATTGTACTTCGGATTAGTATAATATGCATTACCCATACACTTAAATGTATATCTAACAAAATATTAAATTTAAATCTATCATATCTGTACCTATATAACTGAGAAATGTCTATAAAGGATGCAAATGCAGGTTTTGAATGAGATCATAATTTAAGATCTGATAATGGGATATTTTGTAAATGCAAGCAAATGTGTGTAGTCCGAGTTGAGGGAATCCCTAGTTCCAGCTCATATTTTCGGAAGATGACGGACCAGCCCAAACTACGTGTTAAATGGATCTTAAAATTAATTATGACGAAAAGGAAAGGGGGTAAAATGTAAATGTAAATGTAAATGTAAAAAAGTCATATGGCATTTACCTATTTACTCTGTTTAAATATGCTAAAACTGTCTAAAATAAATAAATAGGTAGTAGACAAAAAGTCCAAGACTCTCAAAACCCCAGTTATGCATTTTGCCACTATTCATCCATCTCCAGCTACTTAAAAAAAATAAAATCATCAATAATTCAAATAGGTAATTCTGAGAAAGAGATTTTCTTATTCCGATTCAATCGTCAAATAATTTTCAATAAAAAATTGATTAAATAAAAACTCCAATGAATATAAATTCTAGGTATTAATGATATTGTACTATTAATATAACTACAGATAGTACGGTAAAATATCATATATACTGATAATCTGAAAGATATCTACATACGTGTCGCTTATTTTTAGATACCTAATACTAATACATTTTTGTGCCTAATTTCCTCTATAAAGTATTAAAAATTTTAAAATATGCCAAATTAAGAATCCCAATAGCCTCATGAGAATAAATGCAAAATGTTTTACGCCTTTGTTAGCCGATTCTTTGAATTTAAATACTCGGCATCATTTACTACAATGATGAATCAATGGCATGTATTAATAATGTACTAATTTGGTGTTTTATTAAGTATGCAAGTATTATAGCTTAGTAGTAGTACCTACCTAATCCTATAATATGATAGATAGGATTAGTAATTATATTAATATTAGGTAAGTGATTTCCCAATGTATGTATACAAGGTTAAAATCTTGTCTTGAATAAAATACCAGTATTAGATACCAATTATGTATCTCTTAAAATCTATTTACTTTTTTAAATTTTTAAATTCTCAAAATTAAATCGAATGTGAATAAACTAAATGAAGATCACATTAGCCATATATTTGTATCCTGGTCGAGTCTAGGTATAATTCTTCAATATCCGGAATCTAAATATCACACCGAAGGTAGAATCTCCGGTAGAATCTAAATTTGGAGTCCAAACCATGCGATCCAATATGCTACAATATAAATCATATTCATAATAGAGAGAGATATGCGAAGCCAGGTTTTGATTCCAAGAGCTTAAACTATTTAATGTGTATTAAGTACTACTCGTATTAGCAAGAACAATGAATATGCAAACAATAAAAGTGAACTCTGTGGACGTTGGCAGTATTACAATGAAACACAAATATGGGCATTTGCGTAATGCAAAGTACTGTTTTAGATCCTAATCTGATATTCATCAAGAATTTTAAATATGACAAATGACAAATTTAGCGGTAAGGAGGTATGAAGTACTACTACTAATCCTAAGTAGTAATATACCTATGAGGTAGTACCTAGATCTTCCTTCGTTTCCTCAAATTGACAAATCCCCTCCTTCTGGGTATCTGTAAAAGTTGGGAAAATCGGAAGGTCTAAAAATTTTGTGTTCATTTGAGGAAATTCCACAAGGATGTCCCAATTACATCCAAAAGAGAGAGAGAAAATGCACATATAATATTTGCTTTTCATCAATATACCTATATTATATTGTATCATATAAGATGCCAAGACCAATATCTTGTAAACTCATTAGAAGGCATATCATGAACGGAGGTACTCACTTAACATTGAACTTTCAAACACCTACCCACCTACCTTCAACCCCTCTCTATATTGAGTCGAGTACCTTAAAACAAAAGGTGTTTGCCTAATACTTAAATTCTGAATGAATGAACGAGCGGATGAATGAATGAATGAAATACTTTATACAAATACTACTAGGTAGTAATACGATACTGGTGAATAAATTGCAAATTATGCCCCAAAGGTAAAAGTAAAATACAGATAGGTGTACCTAGTCCTACTACTACAAGATATTACTATTGTACATAGATTATTTTGCATACTTACTGAAATTGTTGACTCATTCATTCATACAAAGTTAAGAGGAGTTGATATTATCATAATATCATACGATACATAGTGCTAAGTTTGTATGTGTTAGCATACCATATACAGATATGAAATAATGAATGGATAATGGATTAAAGGTTGATGATATAATTTCAGAAATATCCATTGATTATGCTTAGGCAAAGGAGATGCAATTCGCTTAATACTCGTACGTAGTAAATGTGCATGCATAAAAGTATATGCCTATTATTTATTAATAGCTTAGGTAGGTAATATCGTACAATATATATTTATAGATCTGAGATGATTAATTATTCTCCATTCAGAGAAGTGCTTACGGACAAGGAAATATTGCGCTAAATTATCTCATCAACCTGTAATGCATTCTTTGACGAATTCTGATTACACATTAAAGGAAGAGTGGGAATATAGGAAAAAGTTTCATTCATGGAACAAACTGGAGATTAATTGGTATTTCCGATACATGGCCAGGTGGTCCAGCGAGGGTTGATGGTTAGACAGTTTACAGGAAATTGTATGACGATTATGTACCATATTTATTTTTAGATTTGTTTCGGAACATTTTTATTATTAACGAATCAGTTTTAGCTAGATAAGTTAAAAATAACAAAAAATACCTTAATCGAATTTTACAATAACACCATATATAGTTAGTTTTTCCTACACTAGATATGTTATTTTGAGGTTGACCTTTCTGTAATTGCAGTTAAATATATGTAGACGTAATAATTATCTAGACGTTATCTAGACGTAATATACGAATTTTGAGGTTTATGGGATATCTGATTTCAAATGTTCTGATTCATCTAAACATTCTAAAGCATTGATAAATATGTAGATAAAGTAATGTAATCATTTTATTAGAAAATGTAAACATCCTGTCAACTTGTGTTTATCCTAACACTGAGGATCAGAGACAGGTGCAATTAAAAACACCAAATCAACTATCCCTAGGCTGGGGGGATAGAAATCATTAATCGTTTAATTGAATAATTAGAGCGAATAAATAGTATGTTTATGGTAATCATTTTAAGATCCCTTTCCTGTCGAATATCACAGGGTTATTACTACATACTACGATATTTGTAGTATATATATATGCAGATAGGCCTGCCCAATTGGCGTCAAATGTCTGCAAATGAAATAGGAATTTTTTTAATCCGAGGAATGCATTTGAACTTTGAAACGACAAATTACAAATACATCGGAAAAAGAAACGAAGGAAAGATGACAAATCAATGTGAGCAACAAAATGTACTGGTAGAAATTTACCTGGCTAGACATTCCTTAAAAAAATTTGACCACCTTCAAATTCAGTACAAAGTCCATTCGAATATCCTAATCCTTTCATTCCGTCTGTAAGTAATACAAAAAATGTACTTTCCTCAACCTCCTCCTCCTCCTCCTCCTTTCTAGGTTTTTAAGTCTTGAGGTGTTTCCTAAGAGGTATGTGAAATGTGAATTATTAATTCTACTAAAAGTCACACCTTGTTTCATATTTATCGCATTTCATTCAAGAATGATAACGAATCTCTTTCCCTGTAAATATAACAAGTCAGGAATTAAGCCAAGCTTTTTTACCAAGAAACAGAACCGAGCCCTTGAAAACGACACCCTTAATACCTGGCTACTTAATACTTTTGTTCTGGACACCCTGCTAGCTCAACCTCAGCCCCTGTGTGAAGGAAAGGATTACCAATTTGACTTTTTTAAAAACCAATTCAAGTACTAGTAATTGTCAAACGTTCACAAAACAAGAAACGATCAAGAATTCTTAAACTTAATAAGTCCGACCTTCGCCTTCGTTTGCTTAAGGGTCCCTTAGTGGAGGAGGCTTCTAAATTTAAAGCAATTATCGTATTTGGGCATACTTGAGGATTTTTATATATTTTAATCATATGATTTATATAGACTCTCATTCATTAAGCACATGATTTCTGAGCAAATCCTATTTCTCTCTGCATGTAAGAAAGTATAGAGGATTAGAGGAAAGGATTATACCTTCTTATAAAGTTAAAAAATATCCCCTTTTTGTTTAAATGAAAGTTTGTTCGTATAACGTCTCTCTACTCTTATAGATATGATTTTATGAAGCACTATATACACTCATATGCACTTAACCCAGTTGAACGGATTTAAAGGATGACTAATACTTAACTAGTACGGATCCCCTTTCATAGCATACATAATATTACTCGTACTATAATCCATTTTACCAAAAAATTATATACAATTCTACATCCGTATCCGTATAATAATGGGGCTATTCTCTTTTTAATTAATATAAAGGTGCATATATGTACAATCAAGTGCATTCAAATGAACACATTTAACTTGCTTTAAGGTACATAGGTTTTGGTAGGTACTTTATTAGGTAGAGGATGAACCAATTTGGTTCATCTTCTTTATACACATATTCGTATTCGTTCACTTTTAAGTATCAAAAATGATTAATGAGAGATTTCCAATATTTAATGATTCTTGTATTATTTCACAAATTTGCAAATAAAAATCCCAAAAAGTGGTGCCATACATGATATTGACATTGAAGTGCCACGGATGGATCCTTAGATTAGCTTCTGCGGCGTAGAAAAAAAAGTTAATTTGCTCTTTGTGAGATAGAGTAGAGATATGCTTCTACGAAGACTTGTAGCAATAATTGATGATAGAATGTGTATTAGTTCAATATTTACATGCATAATATCCCTACAAAAGACGTAAGCAATTTTTTGGGGGCTTGACCAGACATTATACAATTCAAGGTATTTCAAAAAGATAAGTGTTTCGCAGATTCGGGTGATTATCCTGAAATTGTCAACTCTAGTGAGCGCATTAATTCTATATTTTGAGGTGCTTATCTTTAGTATCATATTAATTTGCACTATTACTATATAGTACTACATAGAAGAACAAAAAGTATAGTATTAGTACAAGGATATCTAATTCTAGATTGAATAATTGGAACTTCGGTACAACTACACCTTCCAAAATCATCGATTCTCTCATCATAATTATACGAATTTCTCATATCTTATCGCACATTCCTACGCAAATTGGCTTACACCGATTATATAGGATTGATATTAAGGCTTTAAGCATAGTCTTGAATTTAAAAAAATGATTCAATTTCTACATTAATAGGGGCAAGCGAACAAGGCGAAAGATTGTAATTTAAAAGTGACCTATGCTTTTCGGAATTTGATTTTAACTTAAATTCTTGCAAAGATATGATTATCAAAATATTATATGTTAATCCTAAAGTAGAATATCAGTAGTAGTATGTTATCCACAGATTTGATGTGATAAAAAGCTTCTTATCCTGAGTAGTAAAAAGTAGCACTTTTGATTTTACTTTTCAAATTAAGTTCCTAACCTTACATCATCATATCATAGAAATATTGTCGGCACTGATATAGGTACATATAGTATATACTAACAACCTAGGTACTACTTGATATCTTATCCTTAATACTTATAATTTGTTATTGTATACACTATACATCGTAAATTCTTAATGCACTTGCTATTACTGATATACCTACAGTATTATAATTTAAGCCTTGCATTGGGCTCATCATTCCACGATTGCATGATATCATTTTAACGTATCTGATAAAATGCAGGTGCAATATATCGGTCTTCTCTTCATTCATTAATCCAATATCTAGTATACAGATATTATTGTAAATTAACTTATGTGCATATTTTAGAGATAAATCTGTCATTTGTACATACTAGGTAAGTACATTCCTCCTCGTCAAGTCTAAGGAATTTTTGTCATTTAAAAATTCCAATTGGATATCAAATTTATGGAAATAATTGTGCAGGATTAGATCATAGCTTTTTTAATACGATAAATTGATAAGGCCAATTAGAGATATACAATAAATTATATATATACTCTTCTTTTGAGATTCATCATTCCTTTTCAAGATATCGTACTATCTATTCAGGTCCTGAATTTCAATTATCGTAGAAAGTGATTTCTAATATGATATTGATAGGGTAGGTACTTGCTAAATTTCAGCAAACAAGTTGGCCCTATTACCTACCTGTGTATGATCCATGAAAAATTAGCTTAACTTTGTTGGTCTTAACCTTTGATCTTTGGTCATAAATACATGTACTTACATATTTACAAATTTAAAATTTTGGCTATTATTCATTGACTATCCGAAATTTGCGTGCCCCCCTTTGAGGTATTGATTTTGCTTATCTGACCAACTTGCAAACGTTCAAATGAATTTGGGTATACCCATTTAATTTATTAATATGCTATTGATATATGATATATGGGCTATGTCAGGGAAAAGTTGTCACTTTTAATTGCATAAACCACTTGAAAAACGATGATCAAAACTGCGTATAAACATTTTAGGAAAAAAGGTATGAGACTAGGATGATTTAATATATATGTAACTTTTACTAATAAGTTCATCCAATTTGACAAGTCATTATGTCAGTATTAAGTATATACCGGTATAAACCATAAAATTAATTTATCGTAAATGTAATATTAAAAGAATAGATCTGTATTGGTATGTAATATAATATTTATGTAAAATGTAATTAATTTGTTAATAAATCTACAAATTCCTAGAATTACCTATTTTTAGAAATAAAATTTTTCAAAAAGTAATACCTATTTCATCCCCATGTCCAATCAATGCTAGAGCTCGTAGGAGGTCGGGTGAAATTAGTGGTGATATCCCTTTTAACACCATATTTGAATTATATTACCAAAATTTAATAAAATTCAGAGTTAATTGCGAATGAGTACAAAGTCAGTTCCAACCAGATGTTTTTCAAAAGTGACGAATCAAATGAAGGCGGGAAACAATTCGAAAAAAATGTTTCGAGCCCTAACCGGCTCATGAAAATCCCATAATTTTGTATTTTAGTACTGATCAATCATTATTAGCTTGAAAGCAATTTTCCAAATTTTATGTATTTACATTTTTACATGTACGCGATTCGGCTTGGGATTTCATTAATTTTAGTTAGGTACTAATTAGGAGACGGGATAAGAACTCCCACAGTACTTGGAGTAGAAAAATTGAAAAGTGGAAAAATTGTAATAATTTTAATCAAGGGGATTTTTAAACTTGTACCCAAAATTCAAGCGTTTTTCAAAGGTGTTTGACCTCGTCATTGCTGAGAAGATTGTATGTTTTTAGAAAAAGTTGGACAATTAATTGAACCAATTGCAACCACCACCATCACCAACCAAATCACAAGGGATCCGGGAAAAAAGTATTCAATTTTGGGGGAGGCAAAGATTTTTTTAAACAAAACTTAGAATTCGCCCCAGCTCAACGAGACCAGACTTGGAGGCACCTTCAACAGGGAACCCGGCCGGATTCTGACTCTGGAAAGGTAAAAGAAAATTCAAAATTAATTATCAAATTCCTCCGGAGGATCACTGGCCTTGTCTACAACATTGAGGACATCCTTTTGACATTCTCCTGTGCGGGTAATCACGGATTTTTACATTCTTTTTTTAGTTTTTTTTTTTAAAATTGTGATCTGTAGACCAAGTAAATTTTTGAATTTGATTAAAAATTTTGCAAATTGCTTGCCAAGCCGTCGTGACATTATGGTCATTGTCACACACTGTCCAGCTATTGGGTATCATTTAAGTTAAAATCAATGAACTTTTCAATTTCAATTCGGGTGCACTTAAGAGCCGGGTTAAAGAATATGCAAGCAAGACAAAGGTTTTTTGGCCTAAAGCTAAAAGATTTGCCTACTGTTGATCATCTAAAATTCTAAATATTGTTGCTTATTTGTACCTAATTGCATTTAATTTCCCTTATATTTTGATTTTGATTTATTTGCAATTTTTATGCAATTCATTTTGCATTGCCTCTAATAACTAATAATATTAGAATTTAGATAGAGTTTAGACTTTAGATGTGGCCTATTTTTTTTAACTTTTGTTTTTATTTTTTTAATTATTTCAGTTTGGATATTTTGTTCCGAAGCTTTGCTTTATTGGCTTTAATTGGTTCAATTGCAAAAAAAGCTTGATATGACGGCGTACTTGGATGGATGCCGGGAGAGCTTGTTTAAAGGTAAAGTGATATATCTATGTAACATTGAGGCATATTATTAACTGGAAACCTTTTTTGAAGATCTTTTTTTGCATTTGACGCGTAGGTACTGATGTTACATTTCTTACTGCTTTACTAGTGCCATTAATTAATAGTGTTTAGATTTCATTCAGATTTCATTCATCAAATGTGAATGCAGAGGTACAATACTTGCGATTAGTAAGGTACATTGATATTTGATATCATATTCATTATAACTCGTAGTAGTAATACTACATTGCATAGCTTACCTAGAGACAGGAGGAGTATGTAATACATGTAGTATATTAGATACTACATATAACGAGTGAAGACAGGTAGATCTACACTGGCATACCTCTTGAATATGAATAAGGATGTAGAGGAACGTAATGGTCAATCAGATCAGAGGCTGAATTTCCAACTAAAGTCCTAAGCGAAAAAAAAGCATTGTTGTGACGCATACGAGAGAGATTTCAATGTATTTTACTATTTAACTCTGCCTACTCCTATCCCAGAGTATGCAGCAGCAGTGGGTACGGCGGCATATACGAATACCTCATCGTATACGATAGCACAGGTGACAAGAGACTCAATGAACAGTCCACTACCTCTCCTCCTCCTCCTCAGAGTACTTGTCAGAAAAGTCATTTAAAAGGTTCTTTCTCCGGCTCTGGGCCCACAGTTAACTCCTGGAAAGGAGAGAGACAACTTCACAAGTTAAAAAGACACTCGTGTTAAACTTTTAGTCATCGCTCCTCTCTCTCTCTCTCGATTACTCATATCGTAATATCTTCATTGCTCTCATACAAAACTCGTTCATTAGGCACTTTGCTCTTGGTGAGTTCACAACAATACCCCGTGTTGTCCAAAAGACACTTTATACACACACCATACCATTCAAGTATTGAGTTAAGTCTTCATCCTAGTGCATCCAGTGATTCTGAGACAGAAATAGCGGGTTTAAAAAAAAACAAACAAACAATTCCAATTTTTAATTACCAATTTTTGATCAAAATGGGTTTCACTTTTGATTCTACAACATATTCCTCCGACCACATCCCCAGAGCATCTTCTCCCTCTTCTTTCTCACCTTTGGCGGATTTGACCTATTCCAACAATAACAACAATAAAAGCACTGAATCAAATCGCCCCAATCCCTCCCCACATCATCATCATTCATCCTTACCATCTCACAATTCCTCCACTCCTCATTTAAAAGCAACACAGGAGAACTTGAGACCTGATTCTTCTCAAGAATTATGTTGCAAAGATTCGGAACTTTTCTTATATCCGTGTTCTCAGAATACCTCAAAAAATAAGAAAAAGATGTTTTCATCCTCAGTCAAATTTACTTCATATTCCGGTTTGTTTTTTATCTTTTACTTATATTGAACTACAATTACATAGGTATTATTACAAATGAGAGGGCTCGTAATTGTCATTCAGATACTTTACCGATTAGATTGAATCGGCTCAAGATCCGTAGGGTATTCACATAGGGAAATCTTTGAATTCTGATTATTTTTAGAAAAGTAGGAATTTCCGTTTACTTTTCCATTTAATTTAATTAGAGGATTGAATCAGTTTATTTCTTTTTCCATTAAATAGTAGTAAAATACATTTATTATTAATTAGATATGTATTTATTAATTTTTAGGTACATTTCTTCCTTATAATAGTACGAAAAAATCAAGTAGGTAGCTATTATCTCATTGCCCTCATTCATCATTGCACCTACTCGCCTTACTACATTTAATTTTACATTGTGGACTGACTCACCGGAAACCTGCTTGGGCCCGCAATGTTATCATCCTTGGCTCCACTGAGCGAGTATGCGAATTTGTAGACTGATTTCCTCTTGGTACACCACTCTACTCTCATCCTCAGTACATGTGCTTACGATTATTCAAGTTCACTGGGGAATCCCTTTATGAATGAATGAGGCATTTTCGGGGGAATCTAGCGACTGCCGCCGCCAGTGCTTACGAATGATGATGTTATTTTTAGATAAGCCCCCCCTTTACCCGATTCAATACAGATTATCCATAATTATCACTTTTATTTAATATGTTTTCCTTTAATACGTTTTTTTGTTCCATTTTTCGTTTAATGAACTAATTGTGTTCTAATCAAAGTATTTAGATTATTCAAATTAGCATTGTTTTGTTATTGATATACCTACTGATGCATTTGTGCGAATTTAAACCTACAATTTGACTAATTAAATCTAATTTGAATTCTTTTTCTTATTTTTCTAGGTTTGTGGAAACTTGTAATACTGATCCTCCTGTGTTCACTCTGTACATCCACCCCTGTTCCTTCCCCGGAAGAATCGTTCCGATAGGGGATCCTCGATAAAAACAACTCAAAGTTTCCACCGACATCAGCTAAAGGAAAAATGGCACAACCCCTGTAGAATACTAAGCTCGACTACGGACCCCGAGGGGACCGGACATATCCAGTCAGAATCGGACTCAGTCATCTTCCGTAATATTGTCACTCAAGTGGGGAAGGCCAAAAACCAAGCACGAGCGTTTATGACGGATTTTGTAAGTATTTTATTTTATTTTAATTTTTAAAAATATTAAATTATTTTTAAATAATAAAAAAAGGGTTCGTGGGGAAGGGGGAGGGATTAAGGGATATTACTCGTAAATACTTAAATCACTAATATTGTAGTTCATACATATATTAGTAGTGCATTGACATTGGATCGCGGCTTATCTCAATGTTAGATATGACAAACAATGCAGTTTAAAGAAGCTAGGCGGGCGGCGGTGGCAGCCGAGAGAACGTCGGTCAGATTAAGATTAGAAAAAGGGCTTCCATCCTATTTACCTAATAGTAGTAGTAATGTGTAGGTATTGAAATATTGTTGTAACATGTAGGAGAGTTGAAGGGACACGAGACACGCTGTCCTTCTTAACTAAACGATACTCCTTTTCTGAGGAGGGGGTTTGAACACGCTCTAATGGGAGATAAAAAGGTGAATCAACAGGTCTTTTTTAAAGCCTTATTCCCCTCATGTCAACTGTCAAATTTTGTAAAAAATATACGGATATTATATTTCTCCAATGCTTAATTTAGATTTTG
>JAAZTK010002090.1:0-12029 GCA_036507255.1 Megalothorax incertus
GTTTGTTGAATTGCGAGCTCTTGGAGTGAATCACAAGTGCTCTCTCACACATACCCGAAATAAACCCGGATTGTAATGCATACTTCCGCCCTCTGCGGCTCTCAATATCTTTCTCCTCGGCTCAAGTCTGAACTTGAGACTCGCCTGGGGAATGCTAATGCAGGGTATTTAAAGCACCTGACTCTTTATAAAGTCAAACTTTTACAGGTAGTAGGTACTACAAGTACCTATGTTTGTATACTCTTTCCATTACCCTTTCCTCTTCTCCGACACTTTGAACACTTTAATAAATTATATGCTCGATACCGAGCTACATGGCCGTTCCTTTCCCCTTGCACAACGTACGTCAAGAATGAATTTAACTCTAATGGGTAAAATACACATTGCACAAAAACTTTCCCTCCACCTGCACCTCGCTCGGGACGGAAATGATGTGAATTATTTAAAAGTTGAGAATTGATCAACAAAAGTTTAGTGTCTCGTTGTGTACAATTACTCCTCAGCTCAGGTGCAACCACTTCCAAGAAAGCTTTCAATTAAGGCGAGGAAATGTTGGGCTCTAACATTTACAAATGCATTTTTAGTAGAAATCAGGTGCAAGCTTGGATAAATTGCGAGGGATTAAAAAGAAGGATTTTGGAAACGCCTCCTCCTTGAGAAAGTTGAAGGTCAACAGATGTTAAGCTGGACTTGAGAGCTTTTTGATGCAAGTCAGCAATCAATTCCATTCACAAAGAGCACCAGCATGCGAAATCCGGGCTCTCGAATACACAGGAGTGAATGGGTTGAGCTTAAATGGGGATATTCTGGGATTAATCCAAAGAAAAGAGCTTATGGGAATAGTCATTCTTCAAATGGTGGACTTTCTCCAATGTATTAAGAAGTATACGACCAGCAGTAATTCCTTAAATCTCACAAACAAACAAAAAGGGATTGCTTAAATCGTGTGACTTTAGATTTAAACTTCAAAGTCGGTGCTTTGGTTAAAAGGTAAGCCTTGTAGTTGTATTAGGAATGCTTCGCAAGTCAAAAGAAAGTCAAGATCAATAATTTTATGCAAATATAATACTTTTAGTTTGGAAAGCATTACGAGAATGAAACAGTTTCGACTCTGGACTCTCTGGAGCAATGGAACATTACGATAGCTAAAATGGTATTAGAAATTTATGTTTACACGAAGGGGTCGGAAAAAATAGCCGAGTATAACTTGAATAACTCTTGAAATGTATTTCACCTTTGACTCGCAGCAAGCACAACCAATCCCATTCAGTCATTGACTCATTATATGTACTATTGAATCATTTAGAAATCCAACCTATCACGCAAACCTCATAGAGTTAATGCTTTTAATGCCCCCCTTGGGTTTGGCCTTTATGAGGGCTTCAGACTCGGAATAAACTCAGCAGCTTATCAGCCCTGAAATATTTGCTAGGATTAGCTAGCATTTTGATATAATTCTGAATAATTAGAGCTGTCATTCCCACCAATCTCTGGTGGATAAGCTCGCATATTTTCCACATGCACAATTCGTAAATGTATGATTTTTTGCATGACATTGCATTGACATTGATCAAGGGTTGACTTTGCATATAGTATTTCTCAGCTACGGTGAATTCCTAGTCCTGATCATTGGAAATTATTAAACTTGGAATCCTCCGGCAAGTCTAATTTTTCATGTGGAAATGGCTGTAATTGCTCAAATGTCTGAAACAAACAAAAAAGTAAATAAGAGAAAGTTAATCGAGCTGTCGGGCCCTCGTATACTCGTGTTTTACCTATACGAGTATACCTGATAAAAGATCTTATGACTAGTGATTGGGATAAATTGAATTTGAAGTCTGAATACTTTGAAAAAAGGATTGAATTCAGTGTAATTTTTTTTGTGTTAAATGGGGTACATAAAAGGGGCGGAAAAAGCTCATTTTCCGCTTGAATTGAATAGATTCGAGTTTGAGGAAGCTCATTTGAATCAAAGTTTCAAATAATCTCCTTCCTCTCGAGGGAAAAGCCTTCATTATTTATAATCTATAGACTATACCTACTTGAAGGAATAGGTATTGAATAGAAAGTTAAAGTTAATTAAAAAATTTCAATGATTCTAATGAATTTTTAATTAAAATTTAATTAATTATTCTTCAAAAAGAATTTATGATCGGATGATTTAACAAAAGAGTAATTAATACTATTCTTCGAAAGTATCAAGCACAATTTTAAGAATGTCTTTAACCTCTCCGAAATTAATAATTTATTAACATGAAGAGTTTGGTTTATCAACCTAAAAGAGCATGCATAAAAATAGACTAATAAACAACCCGTTGACTAATGCACACACTCGATCTTTCAACACTCTTTATTTTTTTTGCACGCATCGCCTGAAAAAATCTTTACCAGATCCATATGTCTGGCTTGCTTATTCTTTCATTTAAGGTTATGTATTGATAAAAATAAACATTTTGTGCAAAAAAGGGTCGCTTGAAAAGACCCGACTTCAAAGATACTCTTGAAAAACTCTCAGCTTTAATTTACATATTGTCTAATTGACTCGCAACCCCGATTAAGGATCTCAAGTCATCTCGATAAAAAATTGATATGAAAAAGGGGCTCGTGGAGCATCTGCAAATTTATATCTGATTTGCTCAAGAAAAACCAAAAGAAATATAAATCCTTAAAAGCTTTTACTGGATGAAAGGCGTTTTAAGCTCTTAATTTGCAAAATGCAGATTCCTTCGCTAATTCAACTAGTCAACATCCTCAAGAAGCAGTAGGAAATTTGTATTAGGAGTCTTGTGTTTTTTGCCACCTTTCACCTCCATTTCCTCCAATTCATGTTTCTCTCCCCGCGAGGCAATCAATAACTTGAGCGGTCTCTCAAAACACCTACATCTTGGGCCCCCCCCCCATCTCCCAATAAAGGCAATAACTGGTCCGAAGTCGAGCGTAAATAATCTTATTCAATCCCATTCACATCAAATTCCTGCGAGAGATCTTTCTGGATAGTGTTAGTGGTGGTGGTGGTGGTTCGAAGAGGTGTACGCTCCACTTGAAGAAAATACCCGTAAAAAACACGAAATACTTGAGCCAAGTGCTTGTTGTACCTACTCGTACTACCCACTCTGCTTCAAATGGGAATATTGTGGTTGTTTTGGCATCCCTCCCAAGTCTCATAATGCCTATTTGTAATGCCTCAACAGTAAGATGTGATCTGGAGTGGATCTATACAGGAGAACGGCCTTTTCCAAAGCCCTCGTATATTTACATAGTAGAATTCAAATGACTCTGAATATTCCACGCTATAAATATGCTATGAAAAAAGAACTTGAGCTCCAAAGAGCGAAAGATTCGAAAGTACGTGTGTTTGCAAACTAGTAAATATAAATAGTACTTAAAGAAGATCGGAAGGAACAAGTCTTTTTTCGGATCATCAAAGCCTTTCAGAGTCTTTCACATTTTTTTCAGTAAATAGTCGATTTTTCAAAGGACGCTTTTACTTTCCCAGTGCAGAACTGGAATAAAAACTTGTAAATTAATCCCCAAAAAGTATTTTCAAGTGCTCGAGTGTGGTAGTATTACAAAACACTCAGGAATACTTCGAAACTTGACCTTGTTATAAAAAAAATAAACCTAGATATACTGAAGATGGGCCCGTATCTCAACAGCCTCCTCCTCCTGGTACTTTTGCTTCCAACCCTCGAGGGAGCCAAGTTCCGTGGGGGAAAGATTGAAACTTCCTCCATTAAATCCGATGTAAATCCATTTATCATTTGATTTTGGACTTTGGAGAAAGTGATTAATATATCATATTAACATAGCAGATTCCAGAGCCGCAATTTTACAAGATTGACAGGATTGCCAATGAGCTTGTGGCTGGAAAACCGCCATCCTCAGAGTCAGATTCAAATTCTGAAGAGGTGGTAGCTCTCAAAAGGTCAAATCCACGCGTCTCCACCTCGGATGTCCTCAACCAGGCTTTCCAATTCGTTAGATTTGATTCCACCCTCAATCTTCTGATTAATCAGGTAATAAAACTCTAAAGAATTGCAACTATCAAATGACAAATGTACAAATGCATCTACTTTTCAAGGGCAGGGGCAATTTGCTATTGCACTGTAAATTCCTCGCTTTATTTCATATTCGTCCAAGTGCTCAAACACGAGGAATTTCCTAATTATAGGCAAAGGTATTTATAGGGATCATAAAAGGGGATACTAAAGTGAAGAATTCCCAATTATCGTAGTAAAAAGAGTCTCTTTAAAGGGGTAATAAATTCCTGGGATGGCAATGATGATTTAATTTTATGATCTTCTCCGGCTTTAAACTGGAGGGATTTGGGGACTCGATAAATCGAGCAAATTATTCCAAAGTGCATTTGTAGCAATTTGGTTCATCAAATTTGACTAAATGTTTAAAAGAGACAAATCACACTATTGTATAAATTCCCAATTCATTAAAATACTCCAAAGCCTTTGGGTATAATGCTAATCACTTAGAATTATCTAGAATCAGCTATGTGAAATTTTAAACAATGCAAAGATACGAGATTTAATTAAGCTTTAAAATGCTCCAATCTGCAAGGCTTATTATATCAAAAGAGCAACAGTTTATGTGTAAATCCGGGTAAAAAGAGATGTAATTAATCATTTTCCAATTTCACTTTCCCTAATCTCATTCTGAGCCTTTGAACCCTCGGTTAAATTGTCTGTAGAAAGGGTTAATTTTAACAAATCTAGCTTATTCAAAGCTTCCATAATCCCTTTCCTAAATTGGGGATCTTAAATTCCTCGTCCTGATCCTTTATTATTGGATATTTCACCATGTTTTGCAGTTGGGTCGGATTGAAGAGTCTCACCAAATCCTACAAAATCTGACTGTCCAGCAAGAAACTAAGATCGATCAACTCGTAAAGCAGATCAACTTTCTCGGTGAGTTTACATTTTTATATCCGAGAGGATCTTCCGAAAAATCCCACCCCTTAATACAATAAAAGTTCCAGGGTCCTTAATTCGAGTACAATAAAACCTGCCCAATTGTACTCGTATATGCAAAATTCGGGTCGAGCCCAAGACCCGAATATCGTAAAATATTGAAACAGTTCCGTTGCTCGCATGTACTACGAACTTGAACATTAGCAATAGTCATAAAGGGCATGTAAATGAAGCTCATAAACCTCTTCACTTTTTATTCGAGTCATTAAAACTCTGGAGGTATTTACATTTAACTTTGCATATACAAATCCTTAAAGAATATATTGAGATCAATTAAACTCAAGCTCTTAGGACCCATTGAATATAGTCTTATAAGGCGTAGAATACGATTAGAAGTAGTACATATATGAGATTCTAGCATTAATTCCCCATATGTACATGTACTCGGGCCGTGAATTAAGCAAGGCTTATAAACTCTGGAATTTACAAGGCTATAAATTTGCTCCCGAATTTGTCCCGAAAGCTCGAAAAACATGCATTTTTTCCAAGTGGAGGGAGAAACACGCCCCGAGAACCCCTAGAAAGCTCATCTCCCTTTGGAATATATCTTATTTAGCTCAAATTCCACATCCAAATGAAATATGGGCGGCTTTTTTTCCCTCCCACTCTCCCAGCTGCACATTTCTAATATGCGGGTATTTTTTATATACAACTTTTAGCGGGTTCGGTCAATTCAGAAGCAGCTCGGATGAATATTCTTGAAGAGCGGATCCAGTCAGAACTTAATAAAATGAATGAAAAACTCGGGGACTCCGTTGAACACTTTATTAAATCATCGACAACGTGAGTTGAGTCCATTTCATGCTCAGAATTCGGGTATTACAAATATGATTTTTGTATAAGTCAGGTCTGGGATACTTTTGGAGCTTTGGAAAGAGTCACTTTTACAGTTGGACAATTTGGAAGGTGTTTCAATTTTACCTTTAAATTAATTTCATTTTTCATAATCTTTAGCCTTCTAATAGGGTCTACAAGTGAGGTAAGTTGAGCATGAGGAGGCGAAGAAAGTTGAGTTGAACTTGAATATAATTCCAAGAAATTTGGATCAATCGCACTCCAATCAAACATGAATTTCAGGTGTTAAAGCAAGTGAAAGAAGTGAAGAGTGAGCTGGGTGACGTTGGACAAGCATCCGTACAAGCTATTTACAAAATACAGGTATTGCAAAAAGGGAATTAGGAGAAATTGGGTAATTTGTAAGGCTTTCTAACCAGGAGTAAGCTTACTCGATTAAGCATTGTGCCTTAAGCAAACCTTATTCAAGAGTATTAGCAAATAGAGTCAAATTAAGATTGACTGAAGCCTGAGGTATGCCTTAAATGCTAATCTCTCCCTACTTTGTGTCCCTGTCGCGACAAAGCCGCCTTTTCAGCACACATAATGGTATAATTCTAAAGCCAAAATTACAAGGTCGAGGTCACGAGCTCTTTTGTCTAATCATACTTGAGAAGATCTTATTCCCTAAAGAGAATATATAGTAGAGCCAAGAGGATTAACATTAATAGATCCAGCTGAATTTAACCTCCTCCAGGAAATCCTAATATGAGCTCGAGCTACCTACTTATTATATTATGAACACACTGTCCCCCTTTTGCATAATTCATTTTTAATCTACCTGGGTGTGAGCCAAATAGCTTTTTCGCGTTCTCCCCCCATTACAAGTGACAAAAAAGATTTTTCCGGAAGGTCAGCGAAATAATTCCGTCCAAAAGGCTAGATCTAATGCATTTTAGACTCTTTAGATCAAAGCAGTTCCTCATTTTTGGCAATAATCTCCTCAGAGTTTTTTTTGCGTTAATGCTCGAATCTTTCCTACTTATCTCGGCCATTGGGTAAATCAATTCTCCTTCGAACATCCTTATCAATTATCCATATATCCGAGTGGCGAGTGCTGCTGAATATGTCCAGTTTTTTCAAGGAGCAGCACATCCTGTATCCGGGCTCTTGAATAGCCCCATTTATACTGCTGCTTTCTTCATCTCCTTCTCTGAAAGGAGGTTTTAATACGAAGGCCCCTTTTGAATTCCTCTGAATTGGTAAGGTTTTTGAGCTGGAGAAAGATTGTTAAAGGAGCTTTACTCATGAGTTTTTGTATGCTCTCTCCAATTTCGATTCCCAATTGCAATAAATAAATTTTGATGAGTCTTTCTCTCGCTCCGAGCACAGAAGTCGGAGGAGAGTCTTGTGTCCGTGTTGGAAAGAACGGCGAATTCGACAATATACGCATTGCGACGAGCCGAGAATTCGGGGCGAGTTGAAGGACGCCGACGGAGCACCGCCACCACCACCACCGCCGACGCCGAAGAGAGGGCAGACTCCCCTTTCCCGACCCTCAACTGCCCTCAAATCCTGGCACACTCTGGTAAGGACTCGTACTTTTACTAACTAGCTAAGGGATAGTCGAAACAACCTGTGTAGTACAGGCTCGAATCCAACTTTTTTTTGAGAAAAAGTTTCCCAATACTCCCCCAATGAGGGTAACCCAATTCCACAATAAACAGGTAGTAGTAGCTCCCTATTTACGAGACTCTGTGGAATAGTAAATACCTGTTTAGGAGAGTAAGCTCAGAATTAATCGAATTCCCATTACCTTCTGCCGCCCCCTAATACTTTAATGTTAAATGAAATGCAATTCCATAAAGCGGGAAATGATCATAAATGTGCACCCCTTTTATTGACAATCCCATAACTATTAAGCTTTAATAGACCTCAACATTCGATTAGCTCTAAGCATATGGGATTTCAACTAGATCTTATAAGCTTATCCACTTGTTACTGCCGAATAGGTCGCGAGTTCTCGATGTTAATCCTTGAAAGTTTAATCCTGATGCTAATTAATTCAAAGTAATATCATGGGGCCATTCTTGACATATATCTCGATGCATAGGACTGCCAAGGGATTGCAGCGAAGTCCTGCTGACCGAGGGAGGCTCGGAGAGTGGCATTTACAAAATATATCCATTCAATCGAGACGAGGATCGACCAATTCAAGTTTGCATTACTTCTTTTCAATTGGAAATCTTGCTATTAATTAAAAAATAGGTACTCTGCGATCAAAAAAGCGAAGGTGGTGGATGGACAGTGTTTCAAAGGAGAGATGAAGCCCTTGCCCAGGCGGGTCGTGAAGACTTCTATCGGAATTTAGCAGATTATAAAAAAGGATTCGGGTCGCCCTACTCTCATTTATGGCTGGGTAAGTCCCTCTTGAGACCCCCTTTGGGTAGAGTGGCGTAGTTAAAGTTTAAGTGCAAAAATCTGCAAAATAAAATGTATATAAGCTAGAACCTTATAAGTACTAGGAGTTTAAGCCAGTGAATTTATCTTATTCTTAGTAAAGCGGATCGTTGAGCACAAAAATTATCTCTCCCTGGGGGAAAGTCAATAGGATCAATTCAGAGCATTAGCATTAGCTCTACCCGACTTTAAATTAAATGAATATGTAGATAGGGGTACTTCTTTATGTGTCCTCCTTCCTATTCATGCCGTATAAAGAAATTTGCAAGTGTTCTTGTATCTTTTGAAAGGGTATTCCTTCCGGATAGTTATTTGTACGAGTATATAGGGAAAAGCCGCCACAAAAGTGAGGATTTCTCCGCACAAAAAAAAGACCTTTTTTCAGGTTTATCGCTTTTTTTTTACTCGCAGGGCTGGAGACGATTGCCGAGCTTAGTAAAGAGGGGGACCAAGAGCTTCAGATTGACTTAATGGATTGGGAAGGAGTGACCAGAGAAGCCAATTACAGATATTTCAGAGTGTCCAACGCGTCCGACCATTTCCGACTCCATTTGGCAGACTACTCTGGCTCTGCAGGTTCGTATACTGGATGTTAATTGCAACATAAATCATGGCTTAAATCCCTCGGAACTTTCTTTTTGATCTTGAATTTCATTGCGTATAAAATTCAAAAGATTGCGTATAATTGTGTAATAACAAAATGATCTCCCTGCGGCTTAATCAGAGTTAATCGTCTTAAAATCTTGATAGTCCCCCAATCTTTTCAGAGTTATATGAGTACTACGATAAGAGTAGGATACTTTAAAAGGACATTTGATGCCATTTATACCCTACACTGAATTAGGTCACAAGTCCCCATAGGGCTGCGGGGTCCAACCCCAGCTCGTTTTAATCCTAATTCTAATAATGTCCCTTAACCAAACGGCGAAAACTAGGCACATTTCTTTTTATTATCTCCCTTGAAAAGTCTTCCTTCTTCAGAGGATGAGGAGGAGGCTGGAGGAGTAGGAGGAAGCTAGAGATGACAATTTAACTTAACATGCAGAAGAAAAACGAGTAGGGTTTCAAAATAGGGAGCAATTAAGTCTGAGAAACGAGTAAAAAATGTTAAAATGTGTGGTTCAACTTTGAGCTAGAGCTGGAGGAATTCAAATTCTGATCTTGGATCCTCGGAGAACCCAGCTAAAGCTCGGAACCTTGAGAGTTGAGTAAGAAAAAATGAAGTTTAAGACTTGAGAAAGATAAAAAAAGGAGTCTCGACCTTATGTTACATAAGAGAGTATGTGTTGTGCATTTGTAATGGGCCGGGGAACTGAATGAAAGCTATCTTGGCAAAGAAGATGAGTTGGCTCCCCGCCCATAGTCAAAAAGAAGTCAATTATAAACTTTTCTGGCTATTACAAATTGAACTCTTTTTTAATATATTTTTTTCTAAAATCAGGAGACTCGTTGGGGTACCATAATGGTATGAGGTTTACTACAAAGGACTCGGACCATGATTTGGAATCAGCTCTGAACTGTGCACAAAAATACAAGGGTGGATTTTGGTACAAATCTTGTCATCAGGTTCGAAACTCTTTTTTTGCTTGGAAAAAATAAAGATTATAAAAATACTAATAAATTAGATTTATATCTGGAACACTCGAGGCTTCAGGGAAGAGCATCTGTTTGCAATATTATATTTAAATTGCTTCATTTCAAAAATCTAAAGTATTTGAGAGACACTAAAGACACAGATTGAGCATATGCACTCGTAATAATGCCCTGAACAAATGTTTGTTCAAGGATTGGAAACTCATCCAAGAAAAATTAATTTAGATTCTTAGAACTCGAAGATTTCCTCAGTGGACATTTTGCCAAAATGAATAAAAAGGGGGGTATGAAAATACGGCCATTTGTTCATTGTTAGAAGAATATAATGAAATTTTATATTACAATCTCTATTTGGATAAAATAGGCCCGAGAGCTATGAAATAACAAGGAGTTAAACTGACTAGAAGATCCTCCCCAAAAAAGGAGCTTTAGTTTTTACAGGATTCTTTTGAATACCGGTATAAGAATTTATAACTCCTCTTGGAATGCTAGTTTTTTTCTCAAGGTGTGCACAAAAACCTCCGAGTAGTAAAAGCGATTTAAATCTGGGCGACAATTCCTCTCTGTGACAAAGCCCTATTTCTTCATTCTGGTCCTTTTTCCTTGAATCCTTCCTCCTAGCTGACTAAGCTTCTAAACCCTCTTTATCTCCGATATCTGCATTTGGCAATCCCTTTAAATTTAAGCCTTCAATCCTAGCTGGAATTGTATTTAGGGAATTCCAGGAGGATGTGCCGGGGAGAATCAATAACTTTTCCAAGAGTATTTATAGCATATTTATGTCGGAGGTAACTTAAATATATATCACTGGGGGGTTGCAGATCCAGACCATGTTCGGATGGTAATAAATACATCCAAAATAGGATTCTCGGGTAAATTCCTCACTGCAATCCAAAGCCCCACCGTATTTCAAGTTCAAGTTTAAAAGTTTTTAAAACAAATCGAGTAGGGTGGTAAAAATACAACTTTTACATGCAAGCGTTTACATCAATCTTCGTGTTTGGGCCCTTCGTTGAGGAGAGATTTCTATTAAATATCTTACATTCTTCTGGCTCCTCCGCCCAAATTTTATTAGAATTCCAATCTTTACCCAAAGAACTCAAACTCGAGGCTAAAAAGCTTCAAAACACTACTACATCTTTGTGGCCTTTCAAAATTCTCTACCAACTCTAATCCTAAGACCCAAATCAAATACCCACTTCAGATTTCGAGTATTTGAAGTGGGCTCTGGTCGAGAGCCTAAGGATGGTGTTCCTTTCCTTCCTTCAAAGTGTAATTACCGAGGATTCTTTGTAAACTGTGAGTCTGTGAGGTACTAATATCCACTTGAACCTTGTAATTCCCCTTATAATACTGCTGAAGAACCCTTGGCACTTTTGGCCAGAAATTCAGCAATTTCCTTTTATATATTGCTTTGAGAAATTAACGAAGTAGATGATTACATTCCAATTGATTAAATTATGTATGCTTAGAAGTGTAATACGGATGAGAATCAGAATGATATAATTACGGTAAAATGGTGAAAGGATGCTGCGGTGCTTTCACTTTTGGTGAAAGCACCGCTTCATTAAAACTTTTTTAAAACAAATATAAAATATGGCGTTTTTTGCTTCGTGAGGGCTCTTCTAAAACTCTATAGCTTGTACTATAGCTTGTAGTACAAGATATTTTAAGCTATAGGTTGCATTACCGATACTATTATGTAAAATGTTAAGGATTCTTTGTGGGTTTTCCCAGATTCTAAAGAATATTTGCAGACTAAAGGGCCATAATTCTTGTTCAGGCTCAGCCCTTAGGATCTCCCTAAAGTTTAAACCACTTTAAATCTTGAAGCAAAGTTTTCAAAATGATGTAATGGGGTTTTGGCTTGAGTCTGAGGGGACGGTACCATTATTTGCGGTGTTCTCTTCGCAAGACAAATGCTTTCCCATTTGCTTCTTTCACACTTTTCCTCCTTCTATCGAGGCTTATTTCTCTTTAGGGCAGTCGGCATGATCTGTATATATGCCAGCCACAAAGCAAGAACTCCTGAGGGGAAATATATCCATTAGGAGCCAACCTTTTTTACCCAAAGAATTTCGAGGGTATAACAAAGATGAAATTGACTGGCGAGCCCCCAAATTACTTGGGAAGGTCAGGATCCATTATTTTATTCATCTTATCTCGGATTTTATTACTCCTCCCCACTCCTTTCTTCTTCACGAGCTCGAAAAACTTTTC
>JAAZTK010002091.1:0-12029 GCA_036507255.1 Megalothorax incertus
AAGTGAAGGAAGAGTATTAGTTGGCTTTAAATAAGCGTGAAATAAAAATGGGGGCTGGCTAAATGGCTGGCTGTGTGTTTCGAGGCTCTGAAGGAGATAATTTTCATGGACTAACTTGGGAAATGAATGGCAAAAATGAAATGGAATAATATCTCAAGCATTCTGAAATATGGATATAGTTTTCTAGTTTGTAATATTATATTACACTGGAAAAGAGTATATTTTGCAAAATATATAGTCTCGTAGAAGCATATCGTATCTGGTATGAGTAGTAAAAGATTAGAAGCTTGAAAAATTGAACCGAGTCTCACTTCTCAAAATACTTTAATCTCTTGCCAGTTGAAAGTTCACAGATTGGAGGGGTTTTTTAAGGGATCTATTTAGATTTTCAAGAGCTCAGAATCAGTTCAGAAGCTTCAACTTTTGACTTGTTTGGCTTTCGAGTTTCGAGAAACGAGATTATCTTATTTTTTGGAGATGATTAATTTTAAGAAATTTTGCATATCTCTAATTCATACCAATCTATTTTTTCGGTAGAGTATCGTAGTATGTAGTATGTGTCTAGGATTAGGCAGTAATGCCAGCGTTGAATTTGAGTAAAACCATATGCCCAAATATTAGATTCGAATAAACTTGTCGGATATTGATATTTTACAGGCTATGTATAAACATGAATGTATCAATTTTGTATTCCTATTTAAGTATTACTAGTAGGCTCATTTATATTACGCATTATTGAATTATCTCATCCTGTACAAATTCAAAATCACAATTCCTCGTTTATTGATAAACATTTGTTCAGCATTTATTCAATTGTAATTCAGATGATGATGATTCAGGCCAAGTAAAGTTTAAACTGACTCGAAGCTTGGATTTGTATGCGTAATTCTTTTGTGGTTTAAAACTTTAAATATCGTTTTTTGTTCTTGTGTAGATCGCCCTCAATCCTCTTTGTATTTCCCCAATATTGTACTAAAGTATCGTATAAATTCCATTCCAAGGAATGCCAAATTTAGATCATTGTGGACTTGTGGTAAGCCATTGCGAGCTGAATTAATTCCTATTTTGATAGATTGTACTGTTGTGATTTTTTGGGTATCTTTTTTCAAGTATCATTATGAAATGGTGAAAGATGGTGGATTTATTTATTTATTTATTTATTTATCTGTTCGAATAATAGCGATGTCACAAACAAATTCAACTTGTACTAAGGTGTAAAAGCTAATGAAAAGTTTGAAATGGCATTGATTCCTCCACTGAACTCCACAATATGACTCCGGATAACTCGAATGAATTATTAATGGGTTCCTCCGCCGCCCTTTGGAGTTCGATCAACTATTTTTATTAATGGTATGGGCGATACTATTAGCCAGTACTGTCGGCTGTCGGTAAAAAAAGGAGGAGGGTTTCCAGCCAGAGGAGAAGAATGGATGGAGATTATATCTTGACATTTCGGAATGAGATTTAATAGCCGTAGCATAATATATGCATGGACCCAAGCCCTGTTCAATCCGACTTTAATACGAACAAGTTTAAGCTTTTAAACTGCTAATATTGTTAGCACCTATATACCTAGTACTCTGATGATCTGTTGATCTGACCATATTTAGATTGTGAATAATCAAAGCCGAAAAAGTTCCAATTCTGGGGTTTTAATTTTAAAAAACACCCTTTTGCATGGAGGTTTAAGCCATATTTAGAGTCATCGTGGGGCTCGTGGAAGGTTTAAAAAAAGCAAAGGGAATTGTTCTTTCGAGTTTCGAGCCTCAAGGCATTGGCCAAGTCTTCCAGAGTTCAAAAGTCGTCAGTGAAGAGTTTGAAAAACTGTCAAAAGTATTTAATTTCAGGCTGAGAACCTTGTTGAACTTGTGGGTGTTAACTTGCGTCTTAAGTAGATCTGTAATTCCACTCGGGGGATTTTAGACGTAATGATTTTTGGAGGATGTGCCTAAAAATAGCTTTATTTCCTGTTTAAAGTTTCGCCCTAAAAGAAATGTAATAAAAGTATGTAGGAAGGTTTTGGGTGTAAATCTCTGACTGATCCGCTTACGATGAGCGAAGGAAGTGAGGCTTCCTACCTTCGTTCAAATGGGAAAAATCCTATTTAAAAATGTAAAAAAGGTTAAAATATTCATGTATTTTTTGTTTTTAATTTTTCAGAGTAAACGAGAGCTGTTTTTCAAGAATGAGAGTTCCCCTGCACCAGCCCTCTCCACCAGTATTAATTCAGGTCATCAAGGAGGTCCACCTCCAGCCATTCCAACTCATCCTCCAGGTGGATTCCCTCTCAAAATTAGCGGAGATTACTCTCAAACCAAAGTTGGAGATTCCCTCCGTTCAACTGGACAACAACAACAACATATGAACAATACAAATGGGAATGGAAGTACTAACGGGGTTGGATCACATGAGGATAATAGGCAGAAGCTTCTAGGTATCAAACAGGAAGTTGCCGCCGGAGACAAGGGTGAAAAGGTGGATAAGAAAAGAAAGGAGCTGGATGGATATGTAGGATTTGCGAATCTCCCCAACCAAGTCTATCGGAAGGCGGTTAAACGTGGCTTTGATTTTACCCTGCTAGTTGTCGGTGAGTTCTTGTATATTTGGGTAATATTTCAAAGGAGGGTTTAACTTTTAAGCTTATTTATTTCATGTCAAAATATGTAAATGGCAGTAAAAATATTGCCCTTATCAAGCTCAAAGACTACCTCTTTTGTTCTTAAACCTATTCTTATCTAGATCCTTTTAGCTCACGAATGCTTTTGGGCTGTGTTACCCATTCAAGTCAAGCTGGAAGCCAATATGGCATATGCCTAACTCGAGGATCGTGGTTTTATTGTTTTGTTAGGCTGTCGGATTCTTTTCAAACGCTCCTCAGCCTCATATATTACAAAGGGAGTGAGCTAATATACTAATAAAGCTCGGGCCATTCCATTTTGCAGGCAAAGATAGGCAATATACTCGATACAGGTATATTGGGGCCGAACTTAAGAAAACGAGGAAATGTCACGATTTAACCTTTGAAAAGCTTGCGATGAAAACAAAGGAGTTCAGAGGTGGGCCAGTGCTTGTTTTTAATAAATCTGTTTTCTCGAGAGCAATATGACCATTTTATGATCTCAATTTAATTCTCTAAATCTTTCCTCGATGCCAAATGCAGATATTTCGTCGTAGAGGACTCACTAGGCATTTATTTATTCATCGAAGGGTTGAATGCAGGGGCTTACACAATAACTTTTATTGATGCCCAAACACACCTAGGTCTTTTAGATGATTTTATGAGGCTGAGGAGTCTGAAGGTGGTTGTGGGCATAGTCATACACTTATGAAGTCAATTGAAAGGGAACAAGTTTCAATTTACTCTAAACTTATGCTAATGAGGGCTCATTTGGACTAATAAAATTTGTAATAATTTATCTGGGATCTTTTGTAGGAGCGTCTGGACTCGGAAAATCAACCCTAATTAATTCCCTATTCCTCTCTGACATTTATTCACCTGAACATCCCGGCCCATCGCAAAGAATAAAAAAAACTGTTCAGGTACGCTTTGAATCCTCGATCGATTTAATATTACAAGTTAATTTACATAAGTAAAGTTGCAATTTTACAAGTATTTGCAAGTTATATCAAGATATATGCAATTTTTGTTAAGGGTTATTAAGGGTTATTAAGGGGTACCTCTCGATTTCTTATGTTTTTTTAATTAGGTTGAAACAAATAAAGTTCTACTCAAGGAGAATGGAGTTAATTTCACACTAACTGTCGGTAAGTTTTACGGTGCAAAAAAAGAATTTGATAAAATCTTAACTTTTTAACTTTTTTTATTAGTTGATACGCCTGGGTACGGTGACTCTGTGGATAATTCCCAATGGTAAATAAATATAGCCTTAAAGAATGATTGCCATTTAAATAACAATCCATTTCCCTTCCCCTAGTTGGCAACCCATTGTGGATTATATTGAGACTCGCTACGAAGATTATTTAAATGCCGAGTCACGTGTCAATCGTAAAACATTGGTGGACAACCGTGTACATTGTTGCCTTTATTTTATTGCACCTTCTGGACATGGTCTTAAGCCATTGGACATTGAGGTCATGAAGAAACTCCATGATAAAGTTAATATCATTCCTGTCCTCGCTAAGGCTGACACAATGACTCCAGAGGAGTGCACATATTTCAAGAAACAGGTACTATATTTACCATTTGAAAAGAAATCCAAAATTTAAATTTTTTAAATGTCTTTTTTAGATTTTAAATGAAATAGCTGGACAAAAAATAAGGATTTACGAATTTCCAGACTGTGATGATGAGGAAGAGAATAAAGCGAATAAAATGATGCGAGAAAAGGTTCCATTCGCTGTTGTAGGTTCAAATATTACGATTGAGATTGATGGGAAAAAGCATAGGGGGAGGAAATACCCCTGGGGGACAGTACTAGGTAATTTTGAATTTAACCTATAACCTGAAAATATGTATACTTTATCAATTTTTTAAAAAACAGTTGAAAATATGGAACATTGCGATTTTGTGAGTCTGAGGAATATGATGATCCGAACTCATCTTCAAGATCTGAAGGACGTTACGAATAATGGTGAGAAATGAATGGTTTCCGGTTAATTTTAAGGAATTAATTTTCAAATTAATTAATAGTCCATTATGAGAATTTCCGTTGTCGCAAGCTGGCTGGGTTAGGCCCGGATGGGAAGCCAATTAAAGGGATTGACAAGTAAGTTTTTGAACTAATACGAATAATGGTGAGAAATTAATGGTTTCCGGTTAATTTTAATGAATTAATTTTCAAATTAATTAATAGTCCATTATGAGAATTTCCGTTGTCGCAAGCTGGCTGGGTTAGGCCCGGATGGGAAGCCAATTAAAGGGATTGACAAGTAAGTTCTTGAATTAATTAAATACACAAGCACTCGTACGATACTATCTAGATTTATTACACAATGTAATCATGTATCAGGCTTAACACACTCTTTTTTAAATGTTCATTTCACTCTCTAATACTCTTAAAAAAAAGTAATTGGTTTTGGGTTATTTCTTTTCTCATCTTTCGTGACTCTTCCTAGTGCTACACCAGGCGTCCCTAATTGTTTTATTACGATATGGTAAGGCGGGTACAGACTTTGACAAGTGTTAAATCTTGCATTTCCTCCTCTCTTCTTCTCCCTTTTTGGATTTTTCAGTTTTTGAATGATCCTAAACTCTCCAATTAATTTTTGGAAGTGTTTTTTTAAAAACTTTTTTCAAGTAGAGAATGTTTTATATACGGCTATTAGCCTTCATTTGATAATATGGATGACAGACTGAATTAATTTTAAATGGTAGGTATTTTTGGGAGACATTTCTCCATTCCAGGTCCCAGGAATCTTTTGAATTACTCAAATGAGGAACTCTAATCTCATTCCTTAAGAATAGTTAGTCTTGTGCTTTGTTCCTATCTTTCTAGAATCCTAGAACATGAAAGGAATGATATCAGTAGATGCATGCATTTGCAATTGTTTTTTTTTGCACCCTGTTTGTTTGTTGGGTTTGAAGGATATTTTTATTAATATTTCTAATATTACCTAATATGAGTATCCGTTCATTAGGAATCCGCTTGCACAAATGGAGGATGAAAAGAAACAGCATGATTCAAAGATGAAGAAGATGGAGCAGGTAATTTAATTTAATTTAAGATTTTTGAATGCAGAATTATTGAAATTCTAATCTTATTGAATATTGTTTGGCAGGAAATGGAGCAAGTATTTGAGATGAAAGTAAAGGAGAGGAATCAACGGCTTGCGGATTCTGAGAATGACGTATGCATAATTGTCTAACTTATAATTGTGCCTATGAATCTATTATTTTGCATTTCTAGTTGCGACGAAGAGAGGAAACGATGAAGAAAGCACTGGAGAAGCTTCGCCTTGAAGTTGAGGAGAAAAAGAAGCAGTTTGAGTCGGAGAGGATTAATTGGGAACAAAATAATGGGATAACCTTTGAGGAATTGAAGAGGAAGAGCCTTGAAGCCCTATCAAAAGAGTGAGTTTTTTCTAAAAAAAAATTATTATTGATACAAATTGTGCTAGGGAAGAATAGATAGATTTTAGGGTATTTACGGAATAATATTTTATATGTAAATTGCGATTGGTTTCGTGACGAAATGGATTTCCGACTGCACTCTCCAAGTTCTCAACTTCATTTTTTTTGTGTTCACTCGTCTTTTTCTATTGAATCTATTTGTACCTATTTGTCTTAAATTTTAATATTTGGTGGTTGTTTTTTAATCGTATTTGGTGGTGGAATGTGCAGTATGCTTCTTCTTTTTCAAAATCTATTTTTCAGGGTATCTAAAATATTGGAGGATGAGGAGGAGAATAAAAATGAAGGCGGAGGAGGTGGCGATGAGGGAGGTTTTATGGAGGATTACCCATCTCGTCCCATGTTGGATCTCGAGGATCTCCAGGAATGGATTGAAACGGCTCGTGATGATGATATTGATTAAATGCGCCCCTAAATAGGGATTTAACAACCATATTTGCTACAGTATTTCCTCATCTGAATCTTTGTTTTGTGACTTTGCTTCCAAGTTCTAACCTATCCGTTCCCTATTCAGTAAATTAAAGCCGTAAATGATCGTGCATATATCTTATTCCTATTAGTAATTACTAATGTATAATTTATCCCCATCTCCGTTTAATGTAACTTAGTTTTGTTAGGAAAGTAGACGTATTTAAAATGCCGTGCAAATAAAGTCAATCGTGGAATGATCAAACTCTTTTTTTTTAATATATCCTGAACATTTTCATCATATTGTACTACTGATTCAAATAATACTATGATAGACTGATAGTAGTATCCCGTAATATTTTCTAGTAGGTAATTTACATTATGTAATATGTACAATATGAAAATGTTCGTGTAACAAAGGAGGACGATGAAATGTAATTCCCCAGGGATTAATTAAAAGATCTGCTGACCTTTCACGATTGACTTCCCCCTTCAATTTATGTTAAACTGCCAGTAGTACGTTACGCTATCTATGATATTGATGCTCTATATTATAAAGTCTTTTGAACTTTACCTGGCATGGGTAGTTTCTTCCTTATCCTCGTCTCTGTAGTATGTGTTAATACGGCTATACTTGACATTTAGCTTTCTCCTTTCACTTTCAATTCCTTCAATCTTGTACATACTACAAAAATACTTTACTGTTCCAATTATGAAAACAAGAGCAGTTTGAATCGTACTACTACGATTTACAAGTATATTAACCTACTTACTACATATGTATATTTGTAGATTTTGTACCTAATTTTTTTTATTTATGAATCGTGATACATTTTTTGCTTTTTTATGTTTTTTTTCTTTGCGGCCGAATTTTAGAGGGGTTAAAAAGCGATCAACTATGAGTGTACTTCGAGGAAGATTTGTACCTCCGCCACAAATCAGCCGAAATGAACTTGGGGACCTTGAGAGGGGGGACCTCAACTCTTCTGCAAGTTCAACGCTTACCACAAATTCATCTCCTCCTGCTTCCAATGCACTTCTTGGGGGTTCTGATGTAGATGGTGGTTCTCCTTCCTCCGAGGGAGGCGGAAGTGGAGATAAAAAGAAGAAAGGATTCTTTGTAAAACGAAGCAAATCTATGCCGAAACAGCAAAGAGCTCCTGGGTTGAGCCTCCGTGGTGGTAGTGGAGGAGGAGGACAAGATTGTTCTCAATCTTAAGTGGAAATTTCTCATCATTTCGTCACCGATCCAATCGCAAATTACCAATATATTATAGAGATATTACCGATTGCAATCAGTTAAGACTTAAGATAATATAGGAGAGTATAGGAAGCGAGGTCATAAAATTAATATTGTTTAAAATAGAGTTTATTAAGTCTATTTATATAAAAAAGTATCTCAAAATGCGTTCAAAAAGGGTCAAAATGCGGATTAATCTCAAATTGTATTGAAAGTATTACGATATTTCAAGAGACTGTAAAAAAGCATTTATTTTTGATTTAATCATTTAATTATAATAATTTATATACAATACTACTATCTGTACGATACATAGAAAGGGTAGGATTAAATATTGATCAATGATAAATATCCGTATTAGGAATTGCTTGTAGTATAATTGAATTAAATTAATATGTTTTTTGGGGGATTTGTTCTACAGAGGAGTGGATGGAAAGAGCAAGAAGAAGGGGAGGCTTTTCTAGGGTCATATATTGCACCGAGAGAGTGGACTTTCCTTGAAATTGACAACGTGGTCTCCCCACATGAAAAAAATCGAACCAAATATGTTTATTTAAACTTCCTATATTTATATTAAAATTAATTAGGTATTATTTATACAATAGAATCTATGTTTAATTCATTGCATTGGCCTACTTAAATCTTTCAGAGTTATATGCTCTTGTCTATCTACTTGTATTTGTAATGCCAACGTCTTCTTTCAAGTATTTATAAAAAAGGTCATAAACGTTTAATATTTCCTGCAATTGTTATTTGTTAACAAAATCAGGCTTACTTTAATACAATATAAGTCTGTAGATTTCCTATTTAAAAATGTACAAAATAGTAGTATAATTAAAAGTTTAACGTGCCAATTTGCTATATGTTTACTGGATAAAGTTATATTCGGAACAAATTTGTAGGCTCAAAAATAGCGAAATGGGAAATGCAATTGGATTTGCTCATTAATCATTTTAAGGTATTCGGCCATGCAACTTGCAATTAAAAACTAATGTTTCATGATTTAATATTAGTAACTTTCTGCCGATAAGATTACTTATACAATACTTAGGATATTTGGATTTAATATAAATTATAAATTGTATTACGATAAGGTTAGATAAGAAACTATATGTAAGAATATATGTATGTATAATATGCCTAGATTAAAACTCTAATTAAAATATGTACCTTTTTATCCTTTTGTAATACATGTTTCGTAAAAAAAGAACTCCTTTTTGAAAGTGAATAAATATTTTTGAGTAAAAACACACGATTTCTTCTCTAAAAGTAAATTCCCTTCTTCATTTATTTCATATCGCATTTCCATTTTGTTTACAGATTCCAATATAATTATAATATTTTAAACTAGAATTAATTGCATATATTGTATTATATAATATTACGTATATTCATTTGGAAGAGTTTGGAGTCTAGTTGGGAAACGGCCAATGATTTCCAATTAAAATATCGTTAATTGCTAGCCTAAACATCGTATATTACTCCATAATATATTAATACTACGATATGGTTTAAAGAATGATCCTGATTCCTGATTGTCTTTAGCTTGTATTTTTAGAGTTTTAATATCTAAATTTTATATCGTATTAATTTATAATAGTATGTGAAGATAACAATTTTTAAAGCTAATTTAATTTACCTAAATACAATTTAAGGAAGGATCATTCGCAGCCTACCCAAACAGATTACAGATAGTTAACTTTTTACCACTGCACTGAGGATGAGGATGAGAGCTCCTCTATCATATATATAATAGTAATACAATCTTTTACTTGGAATTACCAATTATCATGTACCTACTTATCATATTAGTATTACTAATATAATTAGTTAACAAATGATTCTATTGTATTTTCCACCACCAATAATCTGTTCTAATATTTTGATTGAACAAATTTGTTTCACATGTCGCCCCAGAATTTATACACATTAATTAACAATTTCGACGTACCTGAGAGTTAATTATATGACAATTACATATGACTATCCATCGTATTCTGTAAATACGCGTCTGATTTTTTAAAACAGTATTAAAATACATCAAAATGCTTACTACTATATTGTACTACTACTACTGTACTACATACAGTTAACTGCTAATACCTATCTGGCAAATAGTAGGTACCTAGTATATACAAACGGTAAGGAAATATTTATCTGTAATTCTGTATCTGATTCTGCAATATTATACTCTTGTGTTTAAATACCTTGCATGTTTTACACTTTGAGCTCTCAACCTACAACAATTGAGTCTATATATTCTGTCAATTTGTCAGTTTTGTATCTCAATCGCCTAAATTTACATTGTCACAATTTAATTAATTAGCTACAATTTAATAACGGTTATAATGCACTTGTGTTTTAAGCGGTTTACATTCCCCCCATCCTCTTCCTTTCAGTTCATTCCTTTGAATATATATTAATTCATAGATAGTATTTAATATATTAGATATACCCTAGTTCAAAATATTAATTGGTTTAAAGGTATCAGGTTTGGCTTTTAAAATTTAATCCGTCTTTAATTGCCCTTTGAATTTTTCTACTTTTAATTTTGCATTTTGAGTCAACACTCCGCGAAATATTTATTTTTGTCACTGTCTAATTTTTAATTTACAATTGAATTTTGTCCAGAACTCGCTCGAGGAGATTATTCGCATTTGATGAATCGGATCGTCCTTTCACCCAGCCCCATTGGTGGTCGGTAATTTTGAAGGATCTTGCCCTCAAACTCATCCTCTGGTATCTTGTCCTCCTTCCCATAGCTGTGGAGGGATCGAAATGCTTCGAGCTATTGAAATGGACATTATTATTAGAGTATTTATTCAATTTTAATTGATGGGTCAAGTACCTGATTCTCTGAGACTTCAATGGGCTCTTTGAAGACCATCCATGTGACTGACTCAAGGCATGGTGGTGTGGTGAGCGAGCCTGGGTAAGTCCAATAGCTTCGATTCTCAGCTAATTTAAATTACATTGTAATTAAAATGCATTTTGGTGTTAATTAAACCCAATTAAAAGTTACCCGGCACAAATTTGCACATGTCGATGCTCACGGATTGGTCAATCTTCCTCGACTCGTCCAAATACTTGATGTACGGAAAATGAGAGATAACTTTTCGCAACTCGGTATGCTCATCCCCAAGCTATTAAAATCCAATTAAAAGGACAAAGTTAGGAACAATTTACGAGTGATTTAACAAGGGGAGCGGCAAGTGCCTTCAAGTGCTTCAAGGTACCCTCAAAACGCCACTTTCCCCATAACTCATATCCAAAAACATTTTATTTAATGGGTCCATTTGAGCTTAAAGTTTTTAGTACCCCTTCTGCCATAGGGCTGGGATCCTAAATCCGTCGGATCAATGCATATATAGGACAAAATGTCATATGAACTATTGTAAAGGTGAAGTTGTAAATTGGAATTCTTTGGAATATCTCGAATCTCGATTTTTTTATGCTCCATTATCCTTTAGTGGCATTGGAATTCTGGGATTGATTTTGTTCTAATAAAAGGAATGATATCAGGGGGCAAAAGGTGCATTTTTACATAAATCTATTGATGCTGAAATTGGAATCTCAAAGAAAGGGCTTTTTAGAAATCGGGAATTCACTCTATTTGAGTGCATTTTCTATGTCTTTTGAGAATTGATCAAAGGAGGGATGTCGTACTCGTTATAAACATTTATTTCCGGTTGGGTTAAGGGCTCTTGAGAGTTGGGGGTTTCTAGAAGAACTTTTGAGGTTCCGGAGTGCTTTCCGGACTCCGGAATTCAGCGTATAATTTAATTAGACTAAAGGGGTCTCCGAGAGTTAGCTCTTACCGTCAGAAATATCCCAAGGACGGCAAGCCCATCCTCATTCTCAGCTGCCACTTCAAAGCTCTGGTACTTTTCGCAATTCCAGTGAACCAAATGGATCTGCAAAGAAATTCAAATTAAAGTTGAGAGTTCATTTTGTTTTTATAGATAGGTAGGTATACTACAAGTAGTATTAGGTAGGTATAAAATAAATAGAAATTGAGATTTGATTTGCTCAGAAGATTCGAATCCTCTCAAGTTTTAAGTAGGCATTTCCATTTAGATTGGATCCGAAATGCAATTATGTTCAACACAATATCGCATAGAATTTATATTATATTATTTGCAAAGATATTATTATTAAATATAGTAGTAGCATAGTCCATCGAAACCAGAAGTAGTTATCATTCTACAATTTCTATGTGTATTAAGTCATTGCTATCTTCCGATAGGCGTTTGTAGATGGCGATTCTATGAAATTGTTTCAGGTTCGTGT
>JAAZTK010002092.1:0-12027 GCA_036507255.1 Megalothorax incertus
AACCACGGCCCCACACTCATTCCGGGAGTATGTCTGCCATCAGACCAGCTCCCCACTCCTGAGAAACACAGCGAACGAAGAGAGTCATGAGCTGCCTCCAAGGCCAGCTCACAATATTTACGTAGTTAATCTATTATAATTAAAAAACCTTCAAAGTTAGTCAACTAGCCCCGGTCTGCCCTAATATTTGCAAGCGTATGTACAATATGGTCGAACCGAATTTTGCAGTTTTTGTAAAATGCGTATTGAAAGAATTTCCCGGGAATATCCTTCACCCCGTGGTATAGCATTAAAATTGAATCAATTTCCAAATTCATGTAAAATATGATTTTTTCAACGCGGACACTTATGGTGGAAACTATTCCATTTGCCACCTCCAGATCCTCATAATTTCTTATCCGTTCTCGGCTCCTCACCAACTAAAATCATATTTGTATTCATAAAAAAATTACCAAATGAAATTTGCATAAATAGAATTTACAGTGGGCTGATTTGGAATTGGATCACAGTGGCATCCAACGACGCCATCTACCGAGCATCTGGTGAATGAAGGAACCCGATTGCAAATCTGAACCAAATCCGCGACTTTGCACCAAACAGGATTTCAGAAAATTATCCATTCCAATCTACAGAAAATTTTTCAAAAAATATCGAAGACTTATTGAAATTGATTTAAAGGGATTTTATGAAAGTAGAATTTTTTTATATGATTAATTTGTTCTTTCTAATGTTAATTAGATATAATTATTTAATTAGTGATATTTTTCTTTTGTTTGAAAAAATTCTAAAAGTCACTGACTAGGGTAATCTCGGGTGACCTGGTACCCGATTGAGATATTTATGAAAGGTGCAACATTAAAATTAATGATATTATCTTCATCCTTATTAATAAATTTAAGTGTCAGGTTTGGGGTTAAGGTGGTTTCTGACTATATCGAGGTCGGTGATTCTAATGGTGGTAAAATTTTTCACTTCATGTTGTCTGTCAGTCGGTCAGCCTGTCAGTCTGTCAGTCTGTCTGCGCCATCATAGCTCGAAAACGGTAAGAGCTAGGAAAAAACTGTTTATACCATTGGATAGCCCATGTTAGCGCTGAGGTATATGGCCTATTTCCTGTCCTCTAAGTTAACATCCGGTTGACCTGGCGGGGTCAACATTGTGAAAAGTGGTCTGAATATAGTGTTATGGACACTCTATGAACGCGTCTCAATGAGAGGAATCCAATGGTACCACTTTCGGGGTCAAAGGTCACGGTTTAACCATATAAATTTGTTTACACATCATTTGCACTTGAAATTATAACTTTACATTGGTAGATTATTAGCTCTTTTTGGGGTAATGTAAGGATATAATCTACAGGGTAATTAAGTTACATTCTAGCAGAGTTTAGGAGTTCAGGCCTACAAATGTGAATACATTTGGAGGTCTGACAATAGACTCTGGCAGAATCTACAAATACACAATTTAAAAGGGAGTGGATGATTTTTGGCCACTTTAAGTGTCCAGAAATCATCCACTTAACTTGGCGAAATATTATGAATACACGTTTGCATATTCAAAGGGGGGATGATTTGTGGCCACTTTGAGTGGACAAAAATCATCCAAGCTTTGGGTAATATTATAAAGGTCTGTCATTGTAAACTAATTTGTCTTAAGTTACGATCCTAGAAGGAGTTAACATAACTAGGGTTGAAGCATAGGCTTAGGGCAAAACTTGGGGCAAGTTTAAAGGGTATACTAGTAGTACATACTGGTATGGGGGTAAGAGAATACAGGTACATAGGATATAGGTACTAGCAATACTTACTCGGACGAAGGGAGGAATAGCCCATGCAAAGAGATAGGGGGTAAAAAAGATAGGAAATTTTATTGTAAAGATTTCAAGCGAAATCTCAGAGTTCTTTAGGATGTTTTTCTCCTACGAGGGAAGAACACTTCATCTGTAAATTGTCTATTTAAGAATTAAGCTGGTGATTGAATAAAAAAGCCTAAATTCGGTGTGTGCAATTGGAAATAAGTGACCGGCCTTTGGAGCATTTATTTGACATTTTTTCGTCTCATAGTCAACCTAATGATAGGAGCTTACAGTCCCTCTTATCGAAGGCTAATTATAAAACTCATGAAATAGCAATTTAATACAAAATTCTTAAAATATTTGGAATTTTATAGTGAAAAGTGGTAATTAATATTATATATGGAAAAGTTGATCCCTTATAGGGAAATCGTGGTCAAGGATTCCGAATAAGGTCAATAGACTCTGATAACACAAAAGACTATGACTGCGCAAGAGCTTCTGATAGCACAAAAGACTCTGACAGTACATTAGACTATGACAGCACAAGAGTCGCTGACTAGGGGAAATTTAAAATTTTATACAAATTAATCCACCCACAAAAACCCGCAAGCGAAGCTTACTGAATCATTTTGTTTTATATAAAATTTCAAAAATCAAGATTTATTTAAAACTTTTAAAAAAATTAAAAGTCACAAAGAAAAATGATTTTATCATTCCTTTAATGTAGAATGTAGACATTGTCCGAGTTATACCATCCAGTAGATTTGACCTCACCCTTGAGCTTGTTTTGTGCTTCTTTTGGGAATGGATATGTCTTCGAAATGGCAAGCCAATACCTCGATTGTTGTGCAGTTGAGCATACATTGAAAACAACATATTTAGCCTTAGGATCAGCCTTCATAATGGTTAGGGATGGATGTCCAAGAAGCTTCCATTTGATGCTAGGATCTTCAACATCTTTCTTTCCGTTCATAACACCCCGGAATACTTCACAAAAATACTCTCGGAATTCTGTATGCCTTTTTGGAGTACATTCACCCTTAAGACCAATGTCTTTTACCGTCATCCCAAGGGTAATTGGATCATCATTGGAGAGGACAACCAGGGGTTCCGGGAATTGAAGTTCTTCCGGAGTTTGAGCTGGACGTCCGTAAAGGATCTCAGCATTATATCGAGATCCGTACTCCGATGCCATTACAATGTGCCAATTATCACCTCTCGCTGAACGGGTAAACTGGAAAAATCAATACATTTTTAAATATAATTTTTGAATATATATGTATTTCTTACGAAATTAACATCTCCAGTTTCGTTTGGGATGACAGCGCAAGATCCATCAGTAACATCTTCCTTACGGAGATTAGCACGCCCTCCAGCGGCTAGCAGAGCAATTAGGACAAGAAACTTGATCATGATGAGAGTTGCAAGTGGACTTGGAACATATCGATCTAAAAAAGGTATTTATAGAGTTTTCGGTTATAAACTTTCACTTTTAAAGAATTCCTTTAAAAAAATTTAATGATTGAGCAAAAACCGCTTTGATTTAATGGATTTTATTTGACACAAGTCCTTCAAATGGAGATCATTAAAATTATTTGAAATATGCCGAAATTTCATTATTTTTAGCCCGTTCTCTGAATTTAAGAAAAAACGGGCTATAATGTTTGGAATGTCTGTCTGTCTGTCTGTCTGTCTGTCCGAACGATAACTCTCGAACCCCTGACCCGATTGACCTCAAACTTGGCACACATGACCTCCATGACCTCTTCTGGTGCTGTGTGTATTTTGGAGGTCAAAGGTTAAAAGACGCGGGAAATTTGAATATTTGAATTTTTCACCGTAATGTATTCTTATGGGACAAAAAATTCAAAATGCCGGAATTTGGGATTGGGTGGGCGGGAAATATGAATGAATTTGGGCGGGAAATTTGAATTTTGGCGGGGAAATTTGAATTTTGGGCGGGAAATTTAAATTTGGCATGAATATTGTACGTATTTTTGATTGATAATATTCAATTTAAAACTTTAATAAATATTAACTAAAAAGAGAACGGGCTTTCTACACGGTTTAACCGCTTCATTTATTTTATTTTTTTATTTATCACTACATATGAGTGTATAATATTGATATATAATACACAGTATGATTGAAACTTAGCCGCATAAGAATTGGATATCTGAACCTTGAATGAATATATCCGTAATGAATATTTTAATATATTGTACCTACCAAGTACCGATAGTTAAAATCTAAAATATTGGAGAAAAATGTGTTTCTATCATATTACATATCATTCTACAATTTGGTATAGGAATGTTTCGAGAAATAAAAATGTTTGCGGAATACTCGTAAGCTCTATGTTCTACAGTATCTATATTATGCCATACGTCGGTATAATTTTTCCTATATAGCCCAAATATTTATTTCTTATTTAAAGTCTGGATTCGTGGATGAGGAAAAGTCTTCATTAATTAACTATTTTATCAAAACCACAAGCTCTATTTTTACAATAATTCCAATATAATGAAATTGAAATTAATATTTGCAATGATATTTAAAAAAAACATTTTGAAATAATTTATTATTCATCATTCTTTGAAAGATTATTGGCCAGAATTATGCCGATTAAACTTTATAGCATTGATTTTCCCCCAGCCGTGGCTGTACGTATGGGCTTGAAATATCTGGGTAATTGATTAAATTTTAAATTAAATTTTAAATATAATATTAAATAATAAATGCTTTTATTAAGGGATTGATTTTGAATTGATTGATCTGAATTTTTGGGAGGGTGAAAACCTTTCTGAAGATTATAAAAAGGTTGGAATATTTTTCAAATTTTTATCATTATACAATTGCTAATATTCTTAGTCTAAGTATAGGAGTAGATACATATTAAATATAATATAATAATTATATTATATTATATCGTATAAAATATTTAATTTTCCTATTAGAAAAACCCACAAGGTGAGGTCCCAGTTTTGGATGACAATGGATTTATTTTGAGCGAAAGGTTTTGAATAAAATTATAATAAAATTATGATAAGAATTTGAATCAATGTTGAATTTGGCAATTTTATTGAAATTTTTAAAGTGTTGCAATTTTGCAATATTTGGCTGATACTTACCCAAAGGATACTACATTTTATCCGAGTGACCTAAAGGAAAGGTAGGGTTTAAAAAATTCTCGGATTATCAAGAAGTAATAAAATTTTGGTTGGTGTAAAGCAGCGTGTGGCCCCCATTGGGGCGATAGGCCATTTGTTTTACATAGGATTTTGATTGGCAGTATTTAGGTAAATGGCCTATCTCCCGAATGGTACCACTCGCTGCTTAAACATCAACCAAAATCTAATTTGCATATTTAGAGCAATCGTAAATCAAAGGCTATCATTTCATTTGTCAAGCTTTCACAAATGTGTCGGAGATCATATGGTAAAAATTTTTTCAAAATTTTTTCAAAAAATAAACAAGAGTAAATGAACTAATTTAAATTTCATACGATAGATTGGGCCCTTGTTTTTTGGATATAAAAGATCGGGAGATACGGAAAAAGAATGAAATACATGTTGGGGATATTTGAGGAAATCCTTACACGGCAGGGAACAATTTATGTCGCCGGAAATAATAATATATATGTTACTAATTAAAAATTGATTATTATTTTGATATATTATAATTTAGACAATATGACTATCGGGGATTTACCTTTGATCATGGACACAGTATGCCTTGAAGCAATGGAATTTTATTTGAATGGATTTCCAAATGTTAGGAAATGGTATGAGAGTTTTAAGGACAAACAACCAAAACTTTGGGCAGTAGCCAACGAGGGCCTCCAAGAAATGATTAATTTTGAGGAAGATCCGCCAGATCTTTCACATATCAAACATCCGATACATCCAATGACCAAAGGAAAAATTAAATATTAATTTTTTAAAGGAGCAATATTTTAGCCAAGCTCTAAAAGTGCTTACACATTCGATTAAAAAATAATAATTTTTCAAGAAAAATAATTAGGATTTTGAAAAAAGATTATCTTTGTTAATTTTTTTTGTTTTATTCAAATATTGTATTTTATATTATATAACATACGATTAGTTAGGTAATCACAAAACAAAATTATGTAAGAAAACAATAAAAATTCACATACAGTGCTCTCTCTCTATAACGGACCTCTCTATAGCGGAAACCCCTCTATAGCGGACTGTTCGAAATTCCCCGACCGTCGAGATAGGGAATTACGTGTTAAAGACTTTCTCTATAGCGAGACTTCTCTATAGCGGAAACCTCTCTATAGCGGACCAATTTTACCTCCCCTTGACCCATAAAAACCTCTCTATAACGGACTAACCCCCTAATTTTTGAAGAAAAATTCAAATTTTTCTTAGTTTTTTGAAATTTCAAATCACAAAATTCATTATTCATAAATTATATTTATTTTTATTTTTATATTATATTTATTTTATATTTATTAATTATATTATTTAGCGAAGACCCTGGGCAGTTGGGGCTTTGATATTCACAAATTAGCCTTATAAAAGCTTAAGGGACCGTTGACCAAAATTTCAAATAGCTAGCTTATTTTTACAATTTCGAAGCCCACTTTAGCTGAGTTGCCCTTTAACCTACTATTTTTCATTAGATAGGTCAGATATTGTTTAGAAATGTATTAATATTGTACCCACATACTACAATTATAAGGTATCCCATATATCCCCTATTACTTATAATATGGGAACCTCTTTATAAGAGACCAAGTCCGTTATAGAGAGAGTTTCTTTATAAGGGAACCTCTCTATAACGGACTAATTTCGACCGGCCCTTCGAGTCCGTTATAGAGAGAGAGCACTGTAGTACAAATTGTATCGAGGGGAAAGGAAGTCCCAACTTTTTAGCTTTCCTGAGGATTCTGAGGACTCGACTATCGAGAGTATATGAATTAGAAACTATTACCTAACTTTGTAATACTTGAATTAATACCTAGTAATTATCATAGTAGTATTACATTTTAGTTCTGATAAAATTAAAGAGTTTACTTGCTCTTATGCTCTCAATTTTAAAGGGTCTTGAGATTAGGTTTGCAAAGAAGCCGTGGGAATGTTTGTTTGTGCTCGGTAGCCCTAATTAGGAAAACGCTAAAAGACTCTAGAATAATTAAGTTATTTCATGATGGCCCTGTAATCACACAGCAATATAAGCCCTTGCAACTTGCAATTTTAAAAAGATATCAAATAATAAGGGAATAGAGAAAGAATAGAGGTAGGTACTCTTTGTTAAATGATCTCTGCAGTTGGTTAAGTTGATTTCCCTTAATTTATTTTAGTTTCGAAGCAGATCCTTGTCTGGAGGTCTGTTTTTCGAGTGAGAGAGAGACTAGATCAATTTGATGTTCTTCCTTGTATTATTCTATCTGTATAATGTTATAACTTGGATATATTTTGGTGAACAAATTTGGCTATCCTTCCTTTAATTTAATTAGGAACAAAGCAAACTTGTCACAATCGATTTTGTGGGTACTTTATTATACATGTACTGCTATACTTAATGAACTGACAGACGAAGGAGAGTTGTGTATTTACTAATGATGCAATTCTTCATTAATTAATTTCCTCTATTATATACTTATATTATAGTAGGATTCAAAAACAATACAAATCCACGTGGACCCCGGAGGATGAAAGAAAGTTTCATTTGTTCTAACGCATTATATGGAACAATTGAGGGGTTTACATGAGATGTGTACTTTCTTTTATCTCATCTGCTGGCCCATAAATTGGCGGGCTTCCTCGAAATTTATTAAATGGACCAGCTAGTGTAGTTATAAAATGTTAAGAGCTAGCCGTCTCGCGTGCTCTGAATTGCCAAAAAAGGGAAGCGGAATTCAAAAGTTTTTCAGGGTGGTAGGAAGGTGCTCTCTTCCGGTAAATATTTAAAGACCCCTGCCGCCTTCCTCCGAATACATCTGTACATTGCATTCACAAAAAGTAGTATGCATATCTCTCTCTTTCTCTCTTTCCTGGGCCATTCCCTCAAGCTCAACTCTGGGCCACATTCGATTCAGCCTTCTAAATTGTACCTTATGTATCTGTACAATAGTATATGTGCATTGCTTATAAACACTATGCATCACCTACTCTAGTGAAATAGAGAGAAAGAGAGTAGTCCCTGTAGAGTTGTTGGGAAGCGAGCTCAGGATCAGTATTTATGTATGCACATGGTAGATAGTATCAGTATTTGGGTGAGAGAGAAAGCTTCAGAGGATTGAATCTTTTAACAGGGGATCGTCCCTTTAGGTTACAATAGGTTACAAATCATTTTAATCCTCCTCTTCTTCTTTTCCCCCATGCAGGTGTGCATAGTTCGCAAAAAGGACACAGAGCAGCTGTATGCTATGAAATACATGAGTAAACCCGTATGTCTGGAGAAAGATGCCTTGCAAAATGTGCTGAGGTATTATATTTTAAATATATATATTTAAACTGAATAAATTTAAACAAGAGTTAATTTTAAAGAGAGATTGAAATCCTCACACAACTCGACCATCCATTCCTCGTCAATCTCTGGTTCTCTTTTCATGGTAAGCCCCGACTCCCTTGTTTATGACCCATTTAGTCTTAATCCAAACTCCCCATTCACAGCTTCCCAAATCAATCATGATGATGATGGTTTTGTGGTGTTAGCTTAAAGGATAGGGATGGAGGAGGAAGTGGAGGTGGAAACTCTCCTCCTTTTAGCCATTCGAGGTTTATTCGCCACAAATCTCGCTTCCGGGCGCAAAGTTTCCTATAAATCTTGAGAAATAGCTAGAGCCCTCCGGGGTTAGCTCGCGAATAATCCGGCAATGGGGATGGAGGAGGAAGTGGAGGTGGAAACTCTCCTCCGCTTTTAGCCCCATTCGAGGTTTATTCGCCACAAATCTCGCTTCCGGGCGCAAAGTTTCCTATAAATCTTGAGAAATAGCTAGAGCCCTCCGGGGTTAGCTCGCGAATAATCCGGCAGTTTCCCCTCCCCCTCCCGAACTCTCCGAAATCTTGATTAGAAATTTATAGTGCGAAAAAATCATCAATTACTCCTCCCACTCCTCCTACTTTTTAAGAACTATTTTTTCATTTGATTTACAGATGAAGAGGATGTGTTCCTTGTTCAGGACCTCCTCCTTGGAGGAGATCTTCGCTATCATCTCCTGCAAAATGTTCAATTCTCCCTTGAATCGGTCACAATGTATATTGCCGAGATTGCTTCTGCATTAGAATACCTCCGCTCCAAAAGGATCATCCATAGGTAAGTGTTATATTGTGGAAAGGCCACAAGTTTCTGAATAAATCCCAATATATCCTTAATGGATTCCGTGGAGGAGACCCTTTCAAAAGTTTTATTTGTGCTAAATATTTTATATATGGTATTTTCAGGCACGAGTAAAATATCCCACCCAGAATTTACACCCATTAATAAATTCTAAAAATACTACTATTTAAATTGCTATCTTAAATATTATGAGTAGGTACTCGTGTCGCAAAGATATTGCTGCCCATATGTGCTCGTACGTAGCCATTCCTTTGATTTCATTCACCGGAATTGAATAAAACTTTTCAATAAAAATAAAATCCAAGCACGCTAAAATTGACAACCCCCTTCGAATTCTCTCGTGCCATAATGCAATCAAACGGGCAGTTAAATTGAATTCTACCCCTACTTGTTCGCATACGAGTATGTGTAAGAGCTAAAGTGTTTTTTGTGGATGTAGGTCGAGAAAAATTGAGATTTTTTTAGCAAATTTAAAAAAATCCATACTGATTTCTAACAATTTTCAGAGATGTTAAGCCTGACAACCTACTCCTCAACGAAGAGGGCCATGCACACCTAACAGACTTTAATGTGGCTACTGTGCTGGGGGAAAATGAGCTTGCAACTTCCCTTTCGGGAACAAAACCATATATGGGTGAGTTTACAATTTTTCTAATAAGATTAATCGACGTCGGCATTTTATATGCTTAGTTTTAACGGAAGAGCAGGCGAATGTGGAATTTTGTTGCTCTTTAACTTTTGCGGAAATTCCCTCAGACTAATTAAACTCGTGTAAAGTTTGCCGTCGGAAAAGTTTTGAAGGCATTTGCTACTACTATCTGTATGTTACTATTTTATCAATAGTAACTAGTGAGTCAAGCCCAAATTTTTTGGGCTATATTTAAGAGGAATAGCCCTTGCCAAGGGTTTTGCTAGATACGTGCTAATGGAGATCAAATGGCGGCTGTTAATTAAAATCCCCCGAAAATCCCTTTAATGACCTCATAGAGGTCAATTTTATGTTGACATGGGTCAGGTCAACCGGATGTCAAGTTTTCGAGATGACAAAATTCTAGCATTGGACATACCCTGAATTAGTTTGCATTTTTGAGCTTCTGTGAAGGAAGTGTTTGGTAAAGTTGTAGTACATAGATTTTAATAATGAAGATACAAGTATTGTAATAATATGTATGATATTGCGAGTACTACAGAATCTCCATTACAATATTACTAATTTGTAAAATAGATTGAGAGTATTAGACTAATATTGGTATTGTATTTTAATACTGGGAATAGGTATTAGGATAACTTAGGATAAGTATTAGTATTAGTATTACATACTAGACTGCTAGTTGTAATACCTAATTGTATACAAAGACAATAGATATATGTAGTAGGTATATATTATGTATTACAATAGTAAGTGCAATATTATATTATACTAGAGGGAAGAATATATAAATATTACCCTATGTTGGGGAATTATGATTGGAGTTAAATGAGCTTAATAAATAAGCATCATGCTTAGCTGGTTAGCCTACGAAATGTTATATTTTTCTCGTGAAGAAATTTGCTTAAACTGTAAACTATGAATAATGCAGGAAGGAAGGAAGGGGGATTGTATATTTCGTACTTGTTCAGAATTCAGCATTTCGCGGAAAAGTCTAATCATACATATACTTGTATAAAATGAAGGTGGATTACATAATGGGGACAAAGAGGAGTCTGGGGTAGTATTAGCCTAATATCATTCCTCAGTGCAAATACAGGAGGAGGAAAAAAAAACTAAAATGGGACATGTAATTTCCCCAAAGTGAAAGACAGCCACGGAGTAGGAAGAGAGCTGGAGGGATCAGGATGAGCCCCTCTACTAAACTGTAGAGTATAAAACTGTATAGTTAAAGGTATTCGGAGAAAGAGCTTAGTTTTTGGGAGAAAGTCGCGAAACGAATTCATTATCTCTCTCACTCTCTTCCTCCTTCCGTTTAATTATACATGAAGGAAAGCGACGGCTTTTTTTACATAATTGATAAGCCTATCTTCCTACTTGTCTTATATCATCCCAACTCATTCAGGTACTTGGCCGTTTAAACCCCCACTAAGACCGTGCACACTCATTAACTTGTCAATAAAAAAATAGGAAAGGCAAAAAAGTAGCAATGCTTCGACTTGTTAACCTGTTAAATATTCAGCATTTAATTATTTGTTTTTTCCCCAATAACACAAGAATTAGGATTTCCTCACTAAAATTGATTCTAAAAGTTTTCTTTCCCTTTTCGCTAGCTAATGCTAGCGTTTATTGCAATTACCCTGTCTCGAACTCGGCCGGAAAGCCCTCGTACATCACAAGTAATTGCACTCCCCAGGAATCTCTTTAATTACTTATAAGATGATAAAGTGGCAAAATATATTGGAGAGAAAGAGAGCCGAGAGAATCCACTTTTCCAAAATTAGTTTCCCCAAAAATTGATTAACTTTATCAATTTTGCTCATATATTATACGATAGTAGTAGGGATACAGTACCTAAAATTTATTTGTTTTACGGGTACCACGTAGGGCATATAATATAACCATCAGAGTATGCTAATTATTATAGATTTATACACATGGGATGGGCAAGAATTTGGAGAATATTTGACTTTAGCAACGTGCAAAAAGGATCTATCTTAAATCACATTCTCGACCTCCTACCCCTGGCATTTCTAATTAATATATTATATGATAAATATATTAACGTCCAAAGCGGTTTGGTTTATTTAACAATTTGGTGAATCTTCAGGTTAGGGGGGAATTATTATATTAGGTAGATCAAGGGGGCTGCGAGGGAAAGGAGAATGGCAAGTTTTAAGCTGGGGAAAGTCACTGCGAAAGTTTAAATTAATTTTTTAATTAAAATATACATTAGCCAGTCTGTGTACCCTTTGTAGTAGTAGTAATATAG
>JAAZTK010002093.1:0-12024 GCA_036507255.1 Megalothorax incertus
GAGACTGTGAGTTCCAAGAGCATCGAGGGAATTAAAATAACATGTTTTAATTATACCCAGTGCGAGGAGCCGTCCGTTCGTGTAAAAAGGCCCCCCACAAGTTAGGAATTGCACAAAAAAAACCCCCCAACTTGTTTACTCGCGATTCCCTAAAGCCCTAAAGGTGCTAGAAACTATTGCATAGAATGCGGGTGAAAGGAAATACCATCATGTCCAAATAGAAACTATATATAGGCCATAGTATTACGTTACAATAGCGGAGGTTGCAATTCATATCAGAATCTTTTAGGTTAACCCGGGGGAAGCCATATATGGGCTAAGAAGTGTGCCAATAATAAAAAGGTATGGGTAAAACACTTGTTGCTTAAGGAGGAGCCGGGTCTGAGGTCGGAGGAGGCGAGAAATGCGGGTTTTTCGGGGGTTTCTCCCGTTTTTTTGGGAATTTGCACATTCTAATGCCCTTTTCGCAATTGAGAATGTATGCAAACGCCAGATAAGCCAATAATTTAAATTTTCAAAGGTTTACCTCACCGGAAGAGTGACTCAATTCAAGGGGTATTGATTCATAAAATATTTAGAAAAATGATTCTTCATTTTTGTGATTTTTAGGTCGCTTTTTAAGAGTTTTTTGACCTTGGAAAAAGAATCTGAAAGAATTCTTTCGAATTCTTTCGGAGATATCTAGCCTCTGGGCGGGTGGATTTTACGGGAGTTTTAAGCATTTCAAGTGCAGTTCATCAGCTCTCCAACTCTTAAGATCTTTAACGGTCTTTTTCCGGGGGAATGCATCACTTGAAGCTCTATTTACGGTATCGTTCCAAGAGCCTACCCGGGTTTTTCATTGGGGGAAATGGCGTAGGGTTTTTTAAGTCCTTAACCCTGGTATTATTGTGTGTCCATTAAAACATTTACGAAGGATCCTCCATGTTTGGCGATAATAAAAGCAGGAGCCGCGGCGGAGGCCGAGTTAATCCGGGCTGGGCTTCACGGGTGGTCGAGCCCCCGAGATCGAGCGAGAGTCAAGAGGTCAAACCTTGAACATGTGCCTTATATCGTCATATACCAAGTAATACTAAAATAGTATCATATCATATTATATCAGAGCTTGTATTTCAAACTCTTTCATTATGTACTTAACTCCACCCACACCGCACATACAACATAGTACGATATATCTATGAAAAAGTGTTCATTTTTCCCATCCAAAACAGTAGTAATTTCATATACAAAGCCTACTGAATTTGTGGACAGTATTTCTTTATGAGAGGGGGAATATAAATAGTGTATTTCGGTGGAAGTGTGCCACCCACGCCGCTGGAGGAGGAGGAAAGGCAGTGGTGGGGGCTTCTGGGGCACTCTGCCTCGGCTCTGGGCATGAGTACAACTGGAATGAGGACTTGTCCAGGACTTACTGCATTCTCACTCGCACACGGCTCGAACAAAGTCACTTTCTCCCACTTTCTCCGGTGTAAAATAAAGCAACAGGCGGATTTCTGTTCTTGGGAGTCTGTGAAACACGAGAAAAGACCTAATCCTGAGATTACGACCGCTCAGTGTCTCCTTCCCCGAGAATACCCCGAGCCTGCAACCAAGCCAAGCCAGCGAGGACGAGGAGGAAAGTGTTCTCTCAGTTAATTACTTTCCTACAATCGATCCTCCGAGTCTCTCGTTTAAAGGTAGGTATTACTAATACAAACCTTATGTAATATACATATTTATGAGGTAGTTGGAGTGCATCTACTACTACTAATTACTAATTACTAACCACGGGATTAATGCTAGAGACCAGGACAAGGTTATTAGACAGAGCATTAGTTGAGAGACCAAGAGTGGTTCGTGGAATTGTTCATTCCGTCCATTTGAATTTGAATAATGTACGAGTTTACCATTTACTCTAACTGACTCTAAATGCTAAAATTGGCTCTAAAAATATCCAAAAAATCTAAAAAATAGCCCATAATTTTTCAAAATCTTCGAAAATGGCCCTAAAAAATTTAAATGTTTGCTTTTTAACGAATTAAAATTTAAAAAGTTAAAAAATCCTCGAATTCTTGTAGAAATGGCCGTTTGTTCCATATTAAAAAAACTGCCTAAAAGGGTTAAATTTCAAATTTCAATAAAAGTAGTGCCAAAAACTCGAATAAAAGTATTTGCTCGTAAAGTAGGGTACAATATTACTAGGTTGATTTTTATTGAAGAGTGAAAGTTTTCGGAGAAAGAAAAGGCCATTGAAAGGTTGAGAATGAGAACTGGGGGAATCTTGAGTGCACATTGAGTGAGTGAACACAAGGGGGATTGTTGAAATATGCATGATAAATATTCATTGGGTTCAAATGGCAAGAGTTTGAGTTCTTTCTGGACCCTTTGGGGCGTTTCTTTTAGTTCTAGGTAGTACTTAGGAGGAGGTGGAAAAGGGAAAGTTAAATACAAAGAACAGATCCAGAGATCTCTCAATCGGGGAGGGATCCGTGTCTCACATTTTAACGAGCTTAAAACTCCACTCCCCGAATTCGTAAACAACGGGCCCTTCCCCAAATTTGAATTTCAAAGGATCTTTTTGTGCTAGGAGTAGGTAGTATTACAATGCAATATTATATCAAAATATGATATTTTTGCAGGCCTGTGCAAAACTGGTCGCAAAGACGAGGGTTCGCGTGGGAAAGGTCCCTCGCAGGATGATCGAGGAGACGAGCGACTTTTACCTTTCAGACTCTTCCTCCACAAACTCGACCTCAACCTCTTCCGCGACTCCATCCGCCACCTCTGAGACTCGGGGCTCGACACCAAAAGGCACTCCTGATGATGCAGAACAATCCCCTGGAGGGGATGACAGCGGAGAGCAGGCAGTCAAACGGAAAAACCCCGTTGGAAGAAGGAAACTCATCCTTAGCGCCAGAGAAAAAGTAAGCAGTCTAAAAATAAGCAGTCGTAGTCGTAATTAAGGGATTTTTTAATAATTTTTAGACGGTCCGAAGGCTCGAATCAAATGAGCGTGAACGCCTTCGTATGCATAGTCTAAATCAAGCATTTCAAAGCCTTCGTGAGGTGATCCCCCATGTAGCGAACAAGAGTCGGAGGCTAAGCAAATTGGAGACACTTACACTTGCCAAAAATTATATTGTCGCCCTCACGGGGATGGTTGTTTCAGTGGATGACAAGGGGGAATTTGAGGTAAGGATTACATATGTTCTACGGTCCATTTTTAACTCATGTTGAATAGGCGGAACTGAGTCGAGTGACGGCTGACCCCCCTTCCCCCGCCCCTCTAAGTAAGGACTGCCTCCTCCAAGCCGCCGTAGGCTCCCTCGGAGACCCTGGAGAAGAGTTCACCTTTGACCTTGATTTGGGGGATGCTGACACATCTCCGCTGGGCTTCTACGACTGACTCTAGTTTGGAGTACTAGCTAGATAGGAAGAAGGAAGGAAGAAGGAGCTGGAGGAGTGCCAAATAGAGCTGGACGAAAGGGCAAGAATTTATTATCTCAACCCACATCTCTCGACTTTCTCTATCTCTATCCATCCTAGTCCTAGTCTTACATGCAAGTGAACTAGCTATTAAATGTCCTACTGATAGGGATAAGAGATAGTTGTAACAAGTATTCGTTAGTAGATAGTATAAGGAAAGGTCAAAGGGCTTCTACTAAAAGTCTATTACTACAAGCTGAATGTGATATTATTCTGTACATTTCCCCACAAATATAAAATATTTACAAGTAGCTGTAGAGGAAACCTCAAAAACCAGCCAGGGCTCCTGTTGTACATAGCTTTTTCCAAATTTACAATACATCAAAGTACCATATTTTAATTGAAACAGGGTTCGCTTCTTTTTTCAGACCACTTGTGTGCCACTTGTGGAATAGCTAATTTAAATTGGGTGAAAAACAATCAAATCGCTAGAATTTTATGGCATTTTACGCCAAATCTAAAAGTTTGCGACAGAATTAGCCAAAATTTTATTATTAGATCGATAAATGAGGTGTCCAATGTAAAAATTATTGCAAAGTATAGGATTTAAAGCTGCCAAATTTTTGCAAAATAATTTTATGAAATTTAAAAAAATTGCAATTAAAAATTATACGGATTGGTTAGGATTTTAGTTGATTTTTGCAAAATTTTGCAAAATTTTGTTATAAATTTCATGAAATTCTAGCGATTTTTTAACCTAAATTAATTTGCATTCAAAAATTTTTTGCAAAAAAATCAAAGAATTTTTTAGCAAAAAAAAAAACAAGTCGAACCCTGTTTTTTCGTAATCTAAATAGGTAATGTTCCCGAGTGATTTCCATTGAAAATGGTGCAAATTTTATACAAGTTTTTCAGACTTTTAGTTTGGTTTAGTTAAGGTAGACATTGTTCCCCCGGTTCAGGCCTAGTCAAATTGCAAACAATGGTAACTCTCGGTAGAGTAAACAATCTGTGAATGATAAGAATGACCTTAATTTCATTCGGAGCTGGGGCCATAAAGGGAGATTTCTAAAAGGCTAGGAGGAGGAGGAGTTCAAACAAAAGAGCTGTGTAATTTAATCGCATACATTAAACCTACTTTTCCTTTAAGCAAAAGAATCCTTTTTTAAGATTCCAGAAAAATGAAAGAAGAATTAGAAAAAAAAAGAAAAAGTTTCGGGAGAAAGTCGGAGGTGGAAAGCAAAGCAGAAAAAGCACAAAGTTTGAGATATCTTTTTGGAAGCAAATCTTATTTCTTTCTTTTTTCATAAATCCATAAATATGCATTCTCCAGACTTACTTGGTCCCCCCTTAAGCAAGATGAACGACTTACAATCTGTTTCATGTACGCCATTTAATTTGAGGATTTATGGAACTCATCTCTAATATTTCTCCATGTCCCACCACAAATGTTACGGGGGCTTGGAATCGATTCTGCCATGTTAGTAGAACTCGTACACGCCAACACCAGTTGCTCTCTCGTCTCGAGTTCCCCCCGGGAGCCGGGAGAACCGGGGAAAAACCGGGAGGAAACCCCAAAAAACCCATTTCCCCACAAACCCAGGTTTACTCTGGTAAAACACGCATCCCCTAAATGAACTCGCAAACGGACTGACATACTTCTCTATTATACACAGGTATTTACATCATCTCAACATTGCAGAAAATAGCCATAAATGACCGTATAAAATGCATAACTAGTTCTACAGTCTGTACATTACTAGCAGTTGTGTAGTTCGGAGCCAATTGCTCGGATCCGGGCATAAAAACCCAGAATTTCGGAGCAATACCAATTACTTTTCAAGGACGAGTTCACAAAGCTCCAGCTCCTCCCGGTCTACCCTTCAATTGAAAGCCAAAAGCAATCAGAAAGTATCAAAAAAGATGAATTATATTCAAATCCAAGTGAAATATACACATGAATTTATTCCCAATCTCAATAAATATAACCAAATCTCAATGAATATACTCGTGAGGTCCCATCCCACCCCCGGCAAGGTTAACCAAAAAAAGAAGCATGTCAGAAAAACGCCCCCAGAATTGACACTTGGATTTTAAGCAATTGCAGTTCAGACTCGGAGCTCTTATTTATTACAATATTTGTCGAGGGATCCTCCCCCCACGTGTAATTCATGGTAGAAATGTGAATTTGCGAATGAGAATTACATATCTGGTTATTCGCTGGAGACAGATCCCAAAGGACTCGAATCCCCTTCCTTATAATAATCTCTTTTCGGCTGAGCAGAGTCAGCTACGAGCAGAGTTAACTGTTGAAACCCGAGATGGTTCTTCCCCCATTATTAACGTTAACTACCACCGGAGATAGACATGGTGGGATATGTGACACACTTTCATTTCATTCCTCCGGTTCCCCTCCGCTCCGTTTTCATTGGATCTTTTGGATCTGGATCTGCTGGAGATCTATAAAAGTATTTATTTACAAACCTCGTAGAGCCAAGCTTTGGGTCAATACAAGCAGAGATTCCTTTTGGCCTTTAGGGAGTTCCCATCCCCATTCAAAATGCACAAACATTAAAGACCTTTAAGCCAGAGTCAGCTCCAACTTAATTTGATTTGGAACAATATCACATTCCTACGAGTCAAGTAGAGGAGGTAGATGTAATGTAAAATGGATGGACATTTGCAATTTAACGGAATCTAAAATTAAACTTTTAAAGACTTGAAGGAATTGAAGAAATTAAATCCACATTTCCTATTACTTATACATATACAATCCAAACTATTTTGTGTATAAAGTATATATTATTGCATAATCTACGATAGATCTACTCTACGATATTAGGGTATTGTACAGCAGATACATAGATATTGATATTACTAGTACTACTACGTATTATATTTATTAAAAGATTCAGGTATGAATCTTTCCTAATGTAAATAGATAGGGGAAAGTGTGCTCTATTTTTATTATATGCAAATGGTGAAAGAATGGCCTTTTGCCCATTAGAACCTAGTAATACTGAAGAGGATGAAACTGAGTTTGCATACATTAAGCAAAGAGTATGGATGGAGGAACGGCGGGTGCATTAATGTTGGAGGCGGGGGTATTAAGTCGGTTTGCGTCAAGCAGATTAGCGGGTGGCGGGCGGGAAATGGCGGGTTTCGCGGGCAAGTAGTGCGATCGATCCCTGTCAAAGCTCCTCCGAGGACTACGCGGGAAAGTGTAGCAAAGGACTAAGGATAATACAAGTGAAATCCGGCTCAGATTCTCAACAAATCTCGAATTATCCCAAAGCATTTACTTATACGAGTATATACGAATAAAAAAAAGTGAAAGTACTTTCTCCGTAAGCTCTTTGTGCTAGGTATCTGTGCCGCGTGTATTGTGATATATCGTACATACATACCTACTATCTACTAATAGTAGGATATAAGGATTTAAGTGGTGCTTTTTTCAAAAGAGTCTCTTCTCTAGAATCTAATCTCATTTATAGCTATACTGTATATCGTAGGTGTAAAATTGTATAGCGTATATCTATTATTAAAGATTAGATGTTTTTAGAGCAATTAGGCATGTTAAATAGGTGCTAAAAGCATGATCCTAATCTACTAATGATAATCATAAGAAAGTATATAACATAATGGATGCTTTACAATGGAATTGGGTGACCTTTGAGGAGCAAGTTCTAAATAGCTATTATTAAGAGATGAATTTATGATAAAATTATATAAATTATTCTAATATAAAGTAATAGGATAAGATCTATTTTGTGTATATAATATATATCAGTACTTATTATATTACATTGCATTGAGTAAAAGCGATCAAAGAGCCAAATTAATTAAATGTGACGATGTAATCAACAAAGATTAATTAAAGGCCCAATGCCATATATGTACAGTTCATAGGCCTAGAAATGTACGATATATTATACTACTACAAGTAAGCGCTAGAACCCATTAGGCGACTCAATTAATTATTAATCCCTTCATTTGTCCCATTCAATTAACCCACAAAACTTTCAATTCAACCATTTCCCAAATCATCCAACTTTATTCTAATAAATTAAACACAACAATTCTAGATTTTACATGAAAGTTAGCCTATTTAATTATAATTAGGTATCAAAATAACCCACTTTAATCCTAAAAATTCAAAATAATACTGTTTTTTTAACCCTGAAAAATTAAAAACTTGAACCTAGACACGTCTAGGGTTTGTTTTAATGAATAGAATGGGAAGTATAGGCCTATAAACATTTGTTTGAGGCACGTGTAATTTAACACAGCGTACGAAGGCTACCAGATTTATGTCTTGCAACTTATTAAATTTACCTAACCTATTTATTACCTACCTAAGCGCGTGGACAAGTATTATAGTTAGGCCTAGGTACAATTTTAAATAACATTCTAATTTAATTGTGTACATCACAAAGTGAAATGCTCATAAAGATTAAACACATACATATACCTAATACGTAGCTATTATTAAAGTTGCGATGATTTATGGAACTTTTTCAATCTTTCAATTAAACTACTCTGTGAGAATACGTATGGCCCTAAGCTAGGACTTAGAAATGTCAGTTCTCTTTGTTCAGAAAGCTTTCTTCGACGACTTGGCCCTTCCTTTCCGTATACTAATGGTAGCAGTCTAGGCGTACAGGCGTACAGGCGAATTAATTAATTAATCCATATGATATAGGTCTAGATTTTAAACTATATAAGTTAATATAAATTAAATCCTACTGTAAATAGGCATGAAATGTATGTATTTATGAATTAACAAATACAATCTATCCGTAGAGCTACAATATATGAATAAAAATAAATATAATCTCAAGTGTTTAAACAAAAGTTTACGTATATAAATCCTAAATTATAAACTTATGAATAAAATTAAATCAGAGCGGGTGAAATGAGGTCAGATTGGGTTGTGTATGAAGTCCTGGCTATTTGTAAATCAACTCGGAATCCCGGATTCGCCCGTTGAGCGCGTGAAAGAACCTGCATTTCATTTTCATCAACCGTAATTAATTAATTAGGCCTCAACTCTCCCCGTGTCTACACCCTAATGAAATTCAGCCTTTGGAATGAAATGAAAAAAAACTTACCAGTCTAGCTTTGTTACCCATCCACCACCATACGCCTCCGAGAATCTGCATACAGGAAAAAAAGAGAGTATAATTTGCTCAATGTAAACAGTGAATGCATTAGAATACACCCTATAAATTATTAAGATCAAAGGCAATGCCAGAGAATCCCCCTTTGATCTTCTACCTTCGAGATCGGTGGTGGAAAAACTCAAAAAAGACGGGGGCTTACCGAGATTGAAAGTAATGCAAAGCTGTGTGTTGAAAAAAAAAAAAACGAGGAGGAAATCGGATTAAAAAAGGAAAAGCTTAAAAAAATAAAGCCGAACCACATACCTTCTTGCTCAGTCATGTCCACCGCAAGAGTTTTCCTGAAAGCACATAAAAATCCATATAGGATTGTATACCGTATATTAAATATAAGTCTTACCTGAGGTAGTCAATGTCTTGAATTGATTGGAGCTCTGGAATCCCCGTTGGAAGCATCAGAGTGAAAAGTGAGATTAGGAAATTCGCATGTTGTCGAATTATCCTGTGTTTCAAAATGGATTTAATATAATTCCAATTAATCCCATTAGTAGAGGGTGGACTTACAGATATGCACGCCCACACAGCTGCTGAAACTCTTTAAATTCTTGGCTTTTTTGAGGATTGTCCGCACCCTTTGCGATCACATTAAGGAAATCCTCCTAAAATGACGCCAAAAAAAGAGAATTAAATTCTAATCTTTTAAAAGGCCAATTTCTAGGCTTTTTAGCCTAATTAGCTGACTTAATAGTACGCCTAATTAGCACTAATATTAGAAATTAAATTCAAATGGCACGTACCGTTAATACAAAGGGTACTCGCTCTCGGTTGATGCCAAACTTTTTCTTAAAATGTCCCAGAAAATGTCCAAAATCAATATGAAAAATGTGACCATCCTCATCGACCATGATATTGTCTGGATTCCGATCCCCAATCCCTGAGCAGTGCAAGAAAACGGGCAAAACTAATTAATTTCGTTACAAACAAGCTTTTACAATCAAATCAAATCAATCAAAAGAGTTTCCGAAAGCTAATTTGCACTACTTTTAAACTTTTAAAGCACTCTCCGACTCTCCCTCCTCCTCCGAGTACCACCACCACCACCACAAAGGAAATTAATTAAGAAAGTTTTGAAGGCTTCACTCTTCAATTCTATACACTTTTCATTGGGGCTTATATCGTAGTTAGTCCATGAGTAAGTTTAAACCAATAGAATGTCAAATGTCAACAAGTTATCCTTGTGAAAAACTCACCCAAAATAAAAGTGGCAACGCAATACCCCGCACAACTTCTCGTGAATGTATCGATTGCACCGCAAATATTTATTCTCATCCCGATTCTTCTCCAGGAGCCACTTGTGGAGCTGCTTAGAGTTAACCTGGAATGAACAAATTACAAATTAATTTATTAGTCTTTTTCGTAGAATCTCCTTCTATATTTGGACTGGATAACCCAATTATAATTGATGGAATTCTCAATTGGAAAAAGTCTCAATTTCCCCTTGATTTGAAATTCATTGGGAAAAAGCGAGCCTTTGAACTTTTGTAAACCCACCTGAATTGCTGCAAGTGTCCCAGCTCTCCTTTGAATCGCATAAACTGTCTGCGCTTTCTTTACCTACACGTCAACGAGCCAAAGCATTAGAAATGCATTGAATTTATATAGGTTTAGAGTGAAAGGATCGCTTTGAGGTCGTTTATTACCACTTGAATCAATCCTGTAGATTTCCCCGTGGCAAGACATGTGTAAGTGAGCATTTTAAGGTCCAACCCGTCGCTTTTCCACAGCTCATCCATAATTCTTATCACCTATAGGTATAAAAGAAAGCAGATTCTCATCAATCATTCAATATTTATTAATTTTAGACACTAGATATTTCGAGGTATTATTACAAACCTGCAGGGTAAGCATATCCTGCCTGAGATCATCACCGCTTTTGAATATTGCTTCAGTTTCAGACGCTCCTGAATCCAAAAATCAATTTAAAACACTTTTTCCCAACCAAATTAATTTTATACGAGACTAATCGGCCGAGAAATGTATTTTTTCAAGCTTTTATTTGAAAAAATTCGACCCAAATCACCCCAAAATTGAATTTGACTACGCCAAACTTACCAACTGTGTAGGCGAGTGGATCATTATTATTCCAGGTGAGCCAGAGCGGACGCTAAAGGGAATATTCAAATGTAAATCATTATATACGGTAGGGTAAACATCGTTATTTGGAACTATTCATATTGTTTTACATGCAAAGAGAAACAAAATAAATGTAAAAATAGGGGGATTTTGTCTAATAAAAATCTAATCTAAATTGCTTCCAGTGCAACACGTAGACTAATTTATTATACAAGGAACAGATGTACAATGTAAAGCCCAACCTTGGCAGAGTCCATGATGCGACATCCATCCACTTTAAGTGTACCCAGCTCCACATTGGGAGCCACGGGGGAGCTTAAATTCTCGAGGACTTCAATGAAATCAGCTTGACGGATTTGGTCACTCAGAAATCTGCAAGGAAAAAATTAGTTTACATAATAATGAGATGGGATTTATTCAATTCAGGGAGCTGGGGAGTTCAGCCTTGCAAAAAAATGCAAAAATAAAGAGCATACTCTCCCCGTGTAAAAAGATGGAATTAATTCTCGCGAAATTGGACTCTCCGGAGGAATAAAGATTCATATGTAATATATGGAAGGGCGGAGGAAGGCTTAAAATGCCATAAAATGATTTAAAACCCAATCCCATTCCAATTAGCGAGGAATTCCATTAAAAAAATTCGTAAAATATTCTGCTGTTGAAATAAACTCACCGAAGACGATCCTTTGGGGCATCATCCCTTCGCTCCTTCAAAGTGTCTGTCAAAATTGTCAATTTCTCAAGGGCTTCCACCATCCGATTTAAATCCTTCAAGTGACCACAAAGTCCTCGACAAAAAGCCTCCAGAATAAGGCCAAAACGGACGTCAAGCCAAGACTTGCCTTTTCCGAGAAAATACGAAGCATAAATTAATTAAATTCCTCGAGTAGTTTTAAGCAAAATATAAATTCAGGGTTGGCAAAAAGTGCTTCAAAATAATCCTTATGCCTTCCTGGGACCCACCTTTAAACATTCTAATAGTAATTACATTGTAATTCCCATCAGAGCTAAATCATCTTTGATTTACATTTAAAAAAGAGGTCAAATCCCGAGTTTTTTTACAAATTTCTCCGAAATTCGGAGTTAAAAACTGAATCTATCGTCTAAAAGGCATAAGAATGACCTTTGAAACTAACCCCGAATTAAATCCAGGCCATACATGCCAACCCTGCTTCATTGTAGGCTTTGTAATTGAATTACAAGACAAGTCAAACCTGATATTTCAGCCCGTAGATGCCAAAATAGAAAGTGTCCAATTATCCGGTTTGATAGGGCTCGGCGTAGGAGAAAAACGGCAAGTGCAGAGTTCAAATAAGGCTCATACTTGAGGGATTGAACGAGCTGAAGGAGGAGATCGTGCACATCC
>JAAZTK010002094.1:0-12021 GCA_036507255.1 Megalothorax incertus
TAATATCCTCCAAATGGGGCAAAAAGGTGCAATTATTTATTGAGAAGGGGAGGAGAAAAAGGAAAGGGGAAACCCGTCCTAGACTTGATGATAAATGAGCGTAATATATACATAAAGTACATACCCATAATGTGCTACTCTTGATTAAACCTGAAAGGATACTACTGGCAGTAGTACGTATGAGACTTGTGGTAGTAGTAGTAATACGTATACTTGAGACTTGTGTGATTTGCACAGCAGCTTGAACATGATAAAAAGTACCACTTTTTCCCCCTTCTCGGGAATCCTCAATCCAGGGGCAATTGACTGAGGTGTGGGTGGGTGGATGGGTGGGGAAACCGGTTAAAAGTGAGATTCTTCTCGGAAGAACCGGGATGATTATTAAAAACAATTCTAGGAAATACTTCCAAGAAAAATCCTGCCCTTACGGAACCCAAAATGTGGCTGGATCATATTTTGAATCTGAATCCTGGCTAATTTCACTACGAATGTGCAAAAGTGTTAAGTTTAGCTAACAATCCCCTTTAACAAGTGTTAGTTGAATGTTTTTCCTGCTTCTCATGAATTTGTCTGATTCTGTTAAATGTGAATTGGCACGAACTTTGTCTTTACAACCTAATACGATTTTATTAAATGCACTTACTTGTAAAAGAATGTTTCAAGAGATCCGATAATGGTACCAGAAATCTTCTGGAGAGCAGTGGTAGGAGAGAGTCGACCTAACCTCGGGGAGCCTCGACTTTGACGGCGGTGAGGAGATGATGTCGGATGAGGTGGGAGCAAGTTTCTCCTCCTGTTAACAGAATAGTATTACATTTATGTTAAAGTTGCCACCAATTATTACATTTACGAGTATTAAATAGATTTAAATATACCTTAATATTATTGTTCGAGTGGGCGGAAGCCATGCCTCAGAGCAGCCCCTTTGCTCTGAGTAGCTTTCCCGCAACAGGGTTGACAATGTCAACGGTGTCAGGAGTGATTCCGGGTATATTTGTATTTTTAAATGATCTCCGGTCAACTCACTAGAATAAAAAAAGTTTGAAAGATGTAAAAATTTGATTGGTACGTTGTCGGTGGAGTGCCCACCGTGTATTGTATTCGTAATAGTAGTATGGTATGGGGGTGGGGGCAGGGGTTAAGTTATCGGAGCCAAGGGCAACTCAGTCCGGGGTGAAACAACACTTGCAAATCAACTTTTTTAACCAAACCTCGAATACACTTTATCCATCACCCCCCATATTACTACAGCATTGGACACAAATTCCCCCTTCACAAAACAAACCACAAACTCTGGGCTCTGGGGGAAGACTGATTCTTTAAAAATTGCATTGGTTATTGATGGTGGAGTTGTGTGGTATGTGGAGTGCAAGTATTTATGGGTCCATTTATGAGAAATAAATTTGGCCGCTCTAATTAGAGATAGATGCCTAGGTAAGGGAGGTAAAATAATATTCTACATGATCTCTGACTCACTTTTACTCTCGCGAGAGAATGACATTGAATTGACGTGGTCTTGGGGGGATCCTGAGCCCATAATATCTGAAGCACAGATAGATGTAAGGTAGTGTGGATGCACATACACACACACTTTTTTGCCAATGTTTTTCACGAGTATAATTATTTTGTGGACTTATGGACTTTGAGGAATTATATAACTCTTGAGCAAATGGAAATGTTTTGGGTTGGCTGAAGAATTGGTAGGAACAAAAAGTGATTCTCCTCGTAGGGAGGCAGGGAGCTATTGCACCTTCCTCCTCTGCCTTCACTCTACATACACTCACTGAGCTCTCCCCAAAGGTTTCCGCATATGTTAACCAGTTTAAACTGAGCTCAAGAGTGAGCAAGAGTCTTTGTTTCACTCTTGGTACTACTACTACTACTTGGTACACTCTGGGCTCTAGAATATACATACTTCAGAGCCTACCTTTGAATCGAATGGAGAAAAAAGGGGGATTAATGCGAGCACCAGTGCATGCATAATATATCGCATTATGCCAAACACTCTAGAACATATTACACCTGACCTGCAGATAGGTAATAGAGTTGAACTGGTCTCTCTACGAGTACCCCCCTACACTTTGATGGTCTATCGAGTAAAAGAGAAATAAAAAGGAAGAGCTGATGAACGGAGGGGAGCTGAAGAAACACGCCAGAGTTGAATAGAGTTCAATCCCCGACGTTCCCATCAATCTCAAAACCCGCCACCGGAAGTCCAACAATGTGCAACTTGCCTTAACGGCTACTCTCATTATTGTGCTCAAACTTAAATGTGTACATAGTACATAAAACTATCGTACATTGTGAAAAAGATTGGGACTTTAAAGTAGAGTTCACCCTCGCTCCAATTCACTCCTTTTGGAACTAATCGAGGAGGTGATGGGAAGTAATTTTTACCATTGCATTTGAATATATTAAAGTAGATAATATTATTACATGCACACCAATCAAATTGTGTATCCAGACCCTCATTTGTTACATGCTAAAGCTCCTAACCTTTTAAGACTTGTTTTACACATACATGTGAAACTATACAGGAAAAGTAAATATATTGTACAAAGTACAGATTATATTTGTCAAGAATGTAGTATAGATAGATACAGATAGTAATAGTAGTTATAACTTGTGAGAGATTTAACTTGCATTTTTACAATTCCAAACCAGAATATTATGAATGTATGTACTGATATCTTTAATTTAATGAGAAAGCAAAACTTACCAGAAACAGGCTTCTCCATCAGGGAAATGATCACAGAGTTCGATAATATTAATTCTCCAAGTAGCAAACAATCAGTCATTTAAAAACAAACAATATAAATAATTCGGTTTGCAATTAAGTATAAAATTCTCGAGGACTCGACTCAAGGTCGTAGGCCGAGTGCCATCGTGAGCAGTCGCGAATGCTATTCGGATCGATCATCAGCTGAGGAGCCAAAAACCGTTTAATACTATTATAGAAAGAAATCCGCTATTTATTTTAGCACCTACTTGGCTTTTGTCGGCATTTCCTTTATACCGGCCTGGATATGTCTAATTTCTTTTTGCATAAAATTAAAAAAAGAGTCTAGAAAGAGTAGGAAAATCCACCAAGGATGAGTTGTAAAAAAATTGGCTGAGGTTTACAATAAATCAGGTTTCTGGATTTTTTTCATAGGGTAAACTTTAGACGGGGATATGTAATACACGACTTATGAATATTATGAAATAAATAGTGCACGTGTAATAATGTATTGAATAATCAATATTAAGAGTTAGAATACTGGGTAGCATGCTTCTAATATGATAAATGGAAGTCGAGGAATATGTAGTGATATAAAAAATAATTGTTTTTAACTGAAACTCTTGCCTATTAAAATGCGAATTAAACCCTCTCTGTCTCCTTCCTACGATTAGATACAATATTTAGATATTACACGTTAGTCATACTTATAAAATTACGGATATTTCCTCATAAAGTATAATGGGAGATATCCGGAGCCGAGTATATGCTTTGTAAACCATGTATGGACACTTAAACTTTTAAAATTTTACAATTTCTCCGATTATAAACTGTTTTTTCACACCAGTTTTAATAATAAAACAAAAGAATATTAATTACAGATATTTGCAGAATTTCCACTCGATAAACAATCAACTAATGATTTACTACGAAGGGGTAATGGGGAGAGTAATTACAGCTACTCTGTACATATGTTGTATTGATGTTTGATGAGGAGGCATGGGGCATGTGGAGAAGAGAGAGAGGAAAAACACATAGCGAATTGAATGTAAAAACTTGTGATTTAAAAAGCCTTGGATAATTGATTGGTCAATTTAATTAATTTAATTTGGGGAATTATTTACAAGATTTTTAAAGGCCGAACTGAAATTAGTTGAACTTTTGACCTTGAACTGACAAAGAATAAGTTCAAGAAAAATATGAACCCAATCGGGAGGAAGAAGGTGTCCAATTTGGGTAAGTTCATAACTAGATAACTATAACTATAAGTATACTCGTATTTGGGATTAGCACTACCTATTGTATTAGGTAGGCTCGATCTTTAAAGAGATATTCATAATTCATAAGGCCCTCAATTGATGATGGTAAAAATAGCCGCTTTCTACTCTTTTATTATGAATGAATCGGTCTCTAGCCTAATATCGTATACAATATACTTTAGCTTATGGCCTATGGGTATGGAGAATCAGATTTGGAAGCTTTCTAAATCCAAATGGCAAATACTAATTTAGACTCAACTGAGGAATAAATAGTATGTAATTTAATGGAAAGTTATTCTTTGTTACTAGTAATTGACTTATAAGTATACTCATTTATTAATATACATACTTGCACATGTATACAATAGGTGTTGATGGGCATATATCTTTGGAGCGGATGGCGAGAAAGGCGACCTTGAAGGCGGCTTCAGTCAAAGGATCTCATTTTAAAAAGCGTCTGGAGGAAGTCATTAGAAGGAATGAGGAGGAGGAGCTATCAGAGGTCATACTCCCAAGAAAGCTGGGCTCAACTCATATTCTCAACCTTCCCAGAGGTGTTCACGTACGTGACAAATACACTGGAGTAATCCCAGCTGTCCATAATCCAAGGATGGCACTGGAATTAGGAAGTGAGGTGAAATGGCGTGATCGTCCATTGGAATTCCCTCCCTCATTGGACCATCCCCACCCCGAGGATTTTCCAGGATGGACCCAGCTTGCTGCCCTTGTCAAGCCCATTATGTACCCTCTTTAATTAAAACAATCTCGTACAAGTATGCAATTTAAATATATAGGGTTCCAACTGGACCAAAAAAGGAGACTGGAGGACTTGTTCTCACCCTTCAGGATCGTAAAGAATTGAAATGGCTTGCAGGGCTTAACTTTTTGGATGGTATTTCCCTCAGCAGGGAAAACTCGGCAATTTCAGGAACGTCTTTTCGCGAAACTGGAAAGATTCTACCAGCCACTCCTCCGCCACCACCACCAAGAAATAAATCAAAACGTAAGTCTTTGAAATCAATTTCTATCCTCCTAATCTATTCTTTTTGCATAGGTTCTACTACTACTTTTGTATCTACAAAATACAAAGCGAAAAGCCTCACGCTGGAATCAGTACAAAATTCTCAATGAAATTAAGTTACCCAAAGCCAAAAAAGAATTGAAATAAAACGGAGGAATGAGCCAATGACGAATGGCAAAATTAAATTAAATGTCCACCTTTTGTACTACTACTATCGTACATACGTACATATCTATATGGCTCTACAAAGTAAAATTGAAATAAAAGCAAGTGTTAAAATATATTTTTTAATCCGGAAAACTCTTGAAATTATTTATTAATTTGCATCTCTCAATTTGTCCCTATCCACAATGCACTCAGGATCAATAGAATAAATAGATTAAAGAATATAGTTGATATTATATTGTATAATTAAGTAGTTTAATGGTTGAATGACAATAACATATTGCTGGGTATAAATCCTCATTCGGTTTGACTTTCTCCTAATGTATTTTATATCCATATGGGCCAATTTAGGTAAGATTATTTAATTATTATTTCTTTGAGAAAGCAGCCCCAATCTCCCTTGAAGGTTTCACCTTTTCCAGCTTCCTTACCAGCAACTGAAAAAATAAAAATAATGTCAAATTGAAAGAGTTTGCACATTCGTTATTAATACTTACAAATATAACTTACCGAGTTTTCATAATCAATCTTTTTCTGCTGCTTAATCCTCGCAATTGAAGCTGGACAACGGAGGAACCTCCCCATCTTCTTACCACTCTTGTCACGGGCTTGATGTGCAGAAAGGATTTTGCGAGCTAGTAGCTTGTTTTCATGGCCAATGCGAACTACCTGTTCTCGGGTGTATGTTCTCCCCATTGGAAGAGGAGTCTCCAGATAAGAAGTTGTGGATGCCGTGCTTGGACAAGGACTTGCTCCAGTGAGTTGCTTGGCTTGAGGAATGCTGGAGGTGGATCTGGAATCAAGAGACTCGTTATCAGCAAGAGAAAGTAGCTCCTCCTCCTCAATGTCATCCCCAAATTCGTCAAATTCTTCATTACTATAATCAAACTCATCATCCCCTTCCCCTCCGCTCTCCTCCTCCTCCACCACCCCCTCCTCCTCTCCTCTTCTATCTGTAGATTGCTGAATTGGTCCAGAAGTTTTGGCCTTTATTGGCATTGGAATTGGCGAGGGTGCAATTGAAGAGAGTGGAGACACTTCGGTTAGATCAGAATAGTCGGAATCCGTGCTCAAATCCAGATATTTCGATAGGAAATAGTTAACTTCAGTGTCTAAATCCTCCTCTGGCTTTACGAGTGTTTCCTCCTCCTCCTTCTCGCCACTTTCATCGGAATTGTCCAAACTTGGCTCGGAAAAAAGGCGGATTCTTGGAACATTTGTGCTTTCTGATTCACCATGATTTTCAATAGAATCTTCAATTTTGACATCCTCCCTGGAGTATTCAATCTCCTTTTCCATAAGCTTTATAGTCTCCTCATCTTCTTCTTGCTGCTGCTCCTGTTGAATGATTGGCAATAAAGGTAGCGGCGGAGACTTATTAGCTTCAAAAGTTTCTCCATTTGAGTTCACATCTCCTTTTGAGCTTAGAGAGGAGGCTGTTGATCCACCAGAGTTTCTTGAAAGAGCAGAGGAAGTCCCAAGCAAGTCATAGAGCATATGGAGGGTGCTCCTCTGAAGCGGATGAGGTCGAGGTTGATGGCTCATCAAGTTGATCAAAGAAGCCATGGTCTACTTGATCAATGTGGATGGTAGGATCAAAATTTTCTTCCCCAAGTCCTGTAATTGGTCCACTAAAGAAGCCTTGTGACATTCCAAAGGAATCTATAGGGTCGACAAATAAAATATTTAAATAATTACAATTTTTATGCTTAAAATCAATTAAATTATTGTATTACTTGATCAATGGCAGAAAGTTTCACCATCAGCCCTTGCCCCTGACAAGCGATCCTCCTATCCTTTTGTATTGAACAAACAAATTGTGAGTTGGGATCTCCTCATTCTTTTTTGCAACTTATTTCAATTGTAAAGAATTTAAATGAAATAAAATATTTTGAATGAATTTTAAATAATCAAGAGCATTAATTTATCTCTTGCACCAAATGGCTCAAATAACTTTAAATCTTATATCTAGAATTGAATGAAGAGCCGAGACTTTTGCCAACAAGTAATTTGACCGAATTTTAAAATTTAAATGGATTTGGACACCTTAAAACTGCTTATATTCTAGACCTATCGTAATATAGTATATATATAAAAAAGTCCAATTAAGGTTAACCTTCGGAGGATATTAAAAGTTCTCGGAATAGGTTTAAAAATGAGATTTCAGTGCTCAGTCTCGATTCTTGGGATTCGGAGGAGTTCGGATTTACCCGAGATCGGGGACAATATGAAAAAACCCGGGATATCGGCTCCAAGTTCTCAAATGTACATTGTGCCAACTAACCTCGACCTTGTCCTAATAATTGCCTTTGAGCCGAAAATCCTCAAATTAAGTCAATAAGCCCTTGACCCATTGATTCTTAAATAATGTTACTCGACTTTTCATTAACAATGGCCTGGGAATAATATTTTACCAGTCAATATAGGTATTGAATCCTAACCTATGACACTTTTCTTTTTATAGTATGGGGAATTAACATAAATCTAACCCAATGATGGCATCCTTGTCCAGTGACAGCTCCCGCAATGTCAACATCTCGCCCTCGGAATTTCTAAAAAAAAAATTAATATTAATTTTTTAGTAATTTATTGACTATGCCCATGTATTATTATAGCGGGACAACCAAATAGAACCGATACCTGATCAATTAATTCATGACCTTGGAACAATGTCCAGAGGTCCCTTGTGACCTTGTCCCAATTTAGAGATCGTTTTTTTGCACAAAAAAAATTTTAAAATCCAAACAAAGGAAAGTGGTCTAAATCCGGTACCACAGCTGATTTGAAACAGAAAGACTGCATGCGCTGCTCAATCTCCTCATCCTCTCTGACATTTTGACCTTTTTTCACCGACTTTTAAGCCTTTTTTAACATTTTGAACTTGTCCACCCTTTCCTCCGTAATCCCCTCTTGTCAATCCCATCAATTTTGACGGCTGTCAGTCAGTTTTGAGCGTTTTATACTACCTGTAAAAGTACCGGTATTAAGTCGAGGAAAAACCGTGAGGCCGGAGGACTATTAATTTAATTTTAAACGGATACCAAGAAATTGCTGAGGACTCTTTGAGCCTGTGGTAATTGTAATTAAATTGTAAAAATACATATTACTAATTAATTTGTGTTTTTTAGAACAATGAACCCAATGCCTACTGCACCTCCAAACTATTTTGAGGCTATGGCCCAAGTCCACCAAGGGGGCGGCGGTGGTGGCCAGAGCCAAGGGCAGACTCGAGGCGGAGGTCAAGGCGATGTCGCCTATAATTCTGGCCAAAATCGAGGTAAGATTTCATTAAATATATTAGTCATTTGGCGTGATTATTATGTTTATTTTTACAGTTTATTTGAACAACCCTGGATTTATTTTGCGACCACGAGTTCCACCACCGACAGCTCAAGGTCTTCAAGGGGGTCAAGGTGCTCAAGGGCAGCGAATGGCGACTTCGGTTGTCCCACTTGGGCCTCATCCTGCGAATCTTGTGTGCCCTTTCTGCTTCAAGAATGTAATTTATTTATTTTTAAAATAAATTAAATGCAATAATACTCTAATTAAATTGTAGATCAAGACTGAGATAAAAATGAAGGCTGGAAGTTTGGCTCTTTTTGCATGTACTCTCATGACACTTTTGGGATGCTTCTGTGGCTGTTGGTGAGCTTGAAATTAATAATATACCTACTGTTTAAATCAATTTAATTTTATATTAATTAATTATATTATTTACAGCCTTATTCCATGCTTCGTGGACGATTGCTTGGATGTCCATCACAAGTGCCCACACTGCAAGACATTCCTTGGACGATTCCGCCGATGAATTAATAATTTCAAAGGTATATATTGTAATTCAATGTATCCTTTACTTCATCTTCTTCTTCTGATTAATCCTTCTTCGAATGGAATCATTATTTCTAATTGAACAGAGCCTTAATATATTGATATTATTTTTTAAAAACCTACTCTTTTCTAAAAAAATCCCTACACAAAAATGTGACCTTTTCAATTACTACTAGTAGTAGTAATTTACTACCTAATCCTATTATAATATTTAGCTGTATTTTACATCTTATTTAAATGCTTTGTTTCACACACTCAATCTTTGTCTCATTCTACCTTTTCAATTTTAGCTTGCATTTCTCAGTCTTATCCAATTTCTTTATATAAATTACAAACGATATCATGTTGTAATGATAATCCTATAGATCTTAAACAAATGTGCTCATATACCTGCCATTTTGTACTTGTACCAAATTGTTTTCAAACTGACAAATTGTTTTAATTATTGTATTTTTGTATGATATTAATTTAAATTATAAACCGACCAGGAAGAGCTCTGTATTCTCTAAACCTGAAAGTCAATGACTCATTTTCTAATCAAATACATGTGTTCAACAAAAATCAAAATATTACATTTCTAGTGACAATTCCAAGTATTATTCCCGAATCCCGTATATATATTGAATACAATACATGCTATTGAATTGTATTAATGATTCGTGATTAATATCGTTAATTAATATTATGTATTGTATATGAATACCTGTAATATTTAACAGTCATATAATCCTAGCTCCTTTACTTTAAGAAGAAAAAAAAATTATACTTTTGTACTGAATATAAATTGTTAAAAATTAAAATTATTTTGTACTTTTCATAATTTACCTACTGCCTATATCTAACTATTTGAATAAAAAGGCTGCCAATCAGTATTATTACAATTGAAGTAAGTTACAAAATTCTGAATTTCATTTGATTACAGCTTAAGATTAGAAATATTTTTGCATAAGTATTTAAAGTAATATTTAATGATTTAATTTATTCAAATAACCTTATTGGAAAATTACTAGCAATATTTATATTTTAAATAGTAGTATTTGTAGAACAATTGCATTCAAATACTTTGGATCATTATTCATTAGGGCAATACTTTTACTCGATCTATCCCTGCTCTGCACTGGATCATTGAACGATAAATAATGGCTTCATTAAAAGGATTTAAGAAATATATGAGTCGATAATTCCGTAAATGTGTTAATCCTTCACCTTTTGTCCTTCAGGCAGGTCAAGTTTACCTTTAAGTTTAGTAGTAAAGAATCTATCCGTACTTGCTTAGGTACCTACCTGTACTACAAAGTATTTGTGGCCTTATACTATTAGGTACCCTATTTGAAGCTCAAGCCTCAATGTAATAGATAGGTGATACTACGTGCTATTATTGCAATATTATATGTATGTAGGTATTCAAAAGACCGAAAGTTTTAGATTTGTTTACGGAGGACTTTGTGAAGGTCTTTTGCCATGTACGGATAGTTCATTTAGGTACTAGATATGTATCTTAAATTATTTATGTAGTATATAAATCCAATGTAGTGTACTAATACAAGAATTATATTGCATTTCCTATGAATACTCGTATTCCAATTTCCATTAGGTCCTAGGTTAACCTTGCCTGGATATTGGGCATGCATAAGGTGAAGGGGGTTCAAAGATCTTTATTCAAATCTTTAAATCCTTGAATGATGAGTAAATGCAATATACCTACCTATCTCAACTCGGAGACTGGACAGTTTCACCTTGCTCCAATACAAGCGGAATTCAGTTGTGTTCCTCCAGTCTCTGAAGCAGCACACTTTGTGAATTGAGATATTCTAACACTAATTATCGTATACTAATATCATGGGTCTTTTTCATCAAGCAACCATCTTCCTCATCCTGGGGCTGACCATGGTCCAAGGGGTAAGCATTTCTCTTTTAATACAATCCTATATCTCTATCCATGTTATTAAACCTGTCTTTGATTTCCCCAGTTGACCACAAAAAAGGATGTCTACGAAGGGTGTTCGGATCAAAATGAGGGGAATAAAAAGTTTTGTTTGGGGTAAATAATTTAATCATTTTTATTTAGTAATACAATTAATTGGCTCAATAATTGCTCAGGATCAAAACCGAGTGCATATCGAAGCAGGATTGTACAATCTTGGTCGGCGTTGACCGGATGAACCATGACACCTACCGAATTCGGCTCATGGGCGACCCCCCTACAAATAATGGAGATGGATACATTGCATTTGGGCTCAACACAGATCCTGTTATGGTATGATTAACTAACATTAGCCTTATTTATATATTTTATACATTAATTGTTAATTAGGCTGGAGCTCATCTCTTCGAATGTGTCAAGAAAGTGACTGTAGAAGGCCCAAATTACAATCTCTTCACGGCATTGGGCAAGGGACACTTCGAACCAGCCAAAGGAGGAAATGAAACCAACACCAAACATCCTCCAGAAGCGAGAGGTTGAGAATGTCCTCATTTGCGAATGGACAATAGCCGCTAAATCAACCCTAGGAACATCCCAGCTTGACCTTATCAATGTGGATTACTTTTTCCTCGTTTCATATGGCCCCTCTTCCGGAGGTAAATCGAAATTTTAATGCTTTAATTCCTCCTTTAATTTAAAGATTTTATTAAACAGTCTCGCTGGAACATCACGTGGAAAGAGTTGCATCTGAGAATCCATTCAGTTTGAAGAGTCTCTCTTGGCCAGGGATGATGGCAGGAAGCAACGAAACTGTTCAAATCCAACCTGGACTACAAAAAGATGGACAGACAACCACCCCCAGCCCACCATCAAGCCCACCAATGGTCCAAATCCTCGACAGGAAGGACTCAATCGACAATGCTGGGACCACCAGCCACACCTACTCCCTCCATCTTGTCTTTTTCAGCCTCCTCGTTCTCTTTGTGAAACGAATCTTATAATCTACTTATTTAAATTAACGTGATTTAGAATCTCGGCCTTATTCATATCCGTTGAATGTCCAATTTGCCTACATTATTTTAGTACCATCAAAGATATATCCTAC
>JAAZTK010002095.1:0-12019 GCA_036507255.1 Megalothorax incertus
TTGGAACGAAGTGATGAGGTATTTGGTATTTGTTGTTGGACATAAGGACTATTGGGAAGAGAAAGTTCGGCGTAAGTGACCTCCTGTTGACCTCCCTATATTTAAAAAATCGTGTAAAACCCCAATTTTTTAAATTAAAATTTCAAAAGCTTCCTTACATCAAAGGTCTGGAGACGAATGAGCTGTTGATGAGCTCGTTTGGCTGGACAACCCATCTCGGAGGATGGTGTACCTGTAAATAATGTCAAATACATTCATTTAAATCAGGATTCGGATTTTTTAAAAGCATTTTTATACCTGGTTCGGAAGGTCGGTTACGGACTGCTCTTGGGATTGTCTCATAAAAGCGTGAGGAATTATTTAGACGCTCTAGGAAGAGCTTCTCGTCTGGATCAACCCCATCAACGTCTATTCAAAACAAGACCAGATTAAAAATATTAGAAATAAATCCCCCCAAAATAGATGGATTTTTTCCGGATTTGAAATGCAATACTACGATCGTATCTATTATGAATTTGACATGAAGGAGGAGGGGTTGGGAAATGTTGAGCTTTGTTTTCAGATGGAAAACAAGGGGGGATTTGACTTGATATTTGATTTCGAATAAACTTCTTTAATATTGCATTTACAACCCTCCCCTTCGACTCGACTTGTCTTCTTTCTCCCCCTAGCCTCCTTATCTCCGTTACATTTCAACGGAACAATTCTCCAAAAAACATTGGAAAGAGTTTCAACAAATTCTCAAAAGGAAATCACATGGGAAATATCCTACATTTTATCCTCTCGTTCTCCAAGTTTGGATTGTCAAATAAAGGTTTGGGGGGAAAGAGAAATATTTTGATCGGATAGAATAAATTGTTCTCCCCTCGTAGGGTACTACTACACATGGAACGATAGAACTTGGAGGATCTGACTGGCAGTGTTTCAAAAAAAAACTTTGTAGGAAAAATAAAATGATATTTGTGAGTTGGAGTGCGAGTGTAAATGCTTTGGGAGACCAAAAAAGTGCTAAAAGTCCCATTTCACATTAGCTTTCCCGGAATCTACGAACGCAGAGTACTCGTAATTTGCGGTAAAACTGTTCTACTGGCTTCCTCCCGCTTCGATCTTACCTCCCTTGTGAGGAATGACATCAGGGTTCTTGTCATCAGGGTCTACAAGGTCGTCCAATCCCTTCTTTAGAGGAATGCTAGAGTTGTCTGAATCTGGACCGGGGGGAACTCCGGTCACTTTGAGACCATTAACATTCTTTGGACGCCGCTTGTCCTCTGCTCGCAATTCAAATACAATTATAGTAGGTGTTTAACCCCAAAAATCCGGGTAAAACTTACCTCCAGAATGACCCTTTCCTCGTACAAGTATCACAATTAGCACTGCTACTACGATTATAGTGAGAATTACACCAATCAAGACTGCAAATAATGTAAAAATTGTTCATTTTAATCAGAATTTAGATTTTTAGAGCATTTTTAAGCACTTTTACTCGATTAAAATGTACTTTAAAGTAACTTAAACATAATTTTAAATCAACCTGCAAAGATTGGAGTCATTGAGATTAGAACTGGCTTGATGGAAGATGCTGTGAAAGTAAAAAAAAACAATTTAAATGCAATGGGCTTTAATATAGAGTCCTAAAGACATGAAAAGAGGCATTCAACCAAAATGTGTCTATTGTGCAACTATCTACTCGTAATACGATATCGTACTTGACTACTCATAGGATACTCTTGGCTTGTGTAGCCTGTTTCCCCACACAAGAGGAATCTCTTAATATAAAATCATTAAAATCCACTATCTTTATTTCTTTTTCTTCTCCCCACACACTACTTTTATTGTACAAGATTATTTTGATACGCACTTTTGCTTTGTTTCACGAACAAAACCTCCCTCCCACACGAACCCACCGAAAAGAAATTAAAAGTTAACTCTCCCGAGAGAGAGAAAGCTCCGGCGAGGGGAGCAGCCAGCCAGCTTTTGTGTTAAACTGAGAAACCCAATAGACTCTTAATGGGACACAGATAGAGTGCTCAGATCATGAAATCTCTCCAATTCCCTCCGCTGAATCTAAACCTAAAAATCAGCACTCAAAGTAATACAAAAGAGAAAGTCAGAATATGCTCTATAAGAGTTCTATCGAGTTCTAATCTTCTTTTAGAAAAAAGTAGGAAGTAAAAACAAAAGCTTCTTTTCTCACACGGCAAGGCCGTACTATTTACAACTCAAAGTGTTTCACTTTCCTCCCCCCTGAATAATACAAGAGCCGTAGAAAGTACAAAGAACAATGTACCCTTTGTAGTATTTACATATATCGTACGAGTACTAGTATTTGTATTTGTGAATTCACAAAGAAAAAAAGATCCTATTGAATTAAGTATGAATTTCTCGACTTTGAAAACATACCAGCGGATATACTCTGTTGTTTCTCGGCTGCTTTCAAGGTAGAGGCTTGTAGGACTTGTGTCTCACTCCTCCCCTTTGTATTTGAAGCATAAATTCGGACAATATAAGAGGAGCCAGGGTCTAGGTTCCCCACATGGAAAAGGGGCCGGGAATTGGTGAGATTACGGACGAGGGAATGTGAGAGAAAGTCGAGGATTTCAAGCACAAATGTTTGCTGAATTCCCCCGTTGAAGCCCTACATTTTAAATTGGAAATATCATATTTAAAATCAATCCAGATTCCAGATATATAAACTTGACCATATTTAAATTTTTAAATAATATTTACCTCTGTACAACTGACTAAGAACGACTCAAAAGTCTCATTTTGAGCGGAGCAGTTTGTCACAGCATCGGGTTTGCCTATTTGAACAAGAATAATATATGTACAATATCATGACACCTTGATTCTCCCGAAGTAACTTTGTTATAATATTTCTATCAAATCTACGAGCTATTTATATTGATTTGGCTTTAAATTAAATTTAAAATGCGCCCTTACCTGCTGGTATTATATGGTAAACACATGGGGATTTTTGAGATCCAACAATGTCATGAGATGCCCAACAAAGTACAGTTCCCTAAAAATTCAAAAATATAAATTATTCATTCAAAACGATTAAAAACAAAGCATCTTACATAGTCCAGCTCTGTCATTGGTTTATAAGTCAGCGTTGATCTCGTTTTTTCGCTTCGATAATGACTTTGCGTGATCTAATAAAATTTGAGCGCTAATTAGACAGATTTTTAATGATTCATTCGATATTAATACATCAATAGTCTCTGCAGAATTGTTAAACTTCCATCTGAAATTGAGATCCGCTTCAGGATTCGCATCCACTTCACAAAGTATCTGAATTGGAGTTAAATAATTGATAAAGTTAAAGGAATACGGCAGATCTTGAGCTTTAGAAAATAGTACCTTTGCAGACTCTTGTCTCGCAATCCCATAGACAGTCTGTTGATTCTGCTTGCACACCGGAGCATCTTACAATTAAACAAAAGATATTACATTGCAACTTGAAGTAATGTATTTTCAAATGCCACGCCCTCCTCGAGAGTAAATATTTGCGAGAGCTAATTGATTTAACTTTATTATAAATCCGGGGAAGAAACTACAAATAATTCCAGGGGGAAAGTTGAGTTAAGATGAATTTGTAAGGATTCTGTAAGGGACAAAGGCTCAGCTTGAAATTCTTAGGAATTCACAGTATTTACTCTTTCCAGAATAGCAAGGATAGGGAATTAATTTGATCCCTTTAATTAAATCTCGAAATAAACAGCAACAACAACTTACATCTAACATTGAGTGGAACGGCGTTCGATGCTCCATCTCCTTCTCGATTCGTCCCTACACAGGTGTACATACCCCCTGATTTCCGGCTTATCCCTTGAAGAACGAGACTTTGGTTGGAGATGATGATCCCCTGGGTTGTATTATGATTTAGGCTACGCCCCTGCTCCCCCGTGAGAAAAATTAGATCCAATTAGAATTTCAATGTAATCCAATATTAATGTAAATAAAAATCCGGGATAATAATGTTTATTCAATAGCGTAGGAAGACAATTTCAAAATATCATTACGCTCGTCCACTTACATTATGGAGCCATTTCAGGGAGAAGATTGCTGGATTTGACTAATGAGAGTAAACAGAGTTTTAGAAATAGAATATGGCCTATTAATAGGGAGACGCAATACCTTTACTCTGCATTCAAAATATACATCATCTCCCTCCTTAATCTGGCTCTGGTTCAATGTGCTCCCAAGTTCCAGGCTCAGCTGGGGAACATCTACAAAAAGATAGGGAGAAAAGAGACATGTTTATATAAACTTTTCCAAACATGTTATTTGAATGGAGAGTTTCGAGAGTAAGAGTAGGAGGTTTTTAATGAGTTGAGAGAGTCCGAGAAAGTGAATACGCAAAAGGAAAAATCCAAAACATACGCTAATAAGCCCCGAAGTATTTCTTTGCAACCTCCGATCGTTTCGCTCTACTTCTTTCCTTATTTAAAAATACTATTCCAATTTATTTCTCAACTTCAACTTTCTTTGAAAAAAAATACGCAGTCTTTTTTTTATTTAAATAGAGTACATGTCCAGCAGCTGGACATCCTCCATGTCTTTCATCTGTCACCTACCGTTCCCTATGACTATTTCAATGGGCATCTCATTTACACAGCCAAGATGAGAACATATTTCAATTTAAAACCACATTTTCTCTTTGTTGTCATCAATCTACACCTTGAGGGTGCAACCTACTAAATTCCAATGGGATTCTGAATTGAACTATCCAACTTTTAAAATATTTTCCAAGTGTCCAAATGCGTAATTCTCCACCGCCGGTGGTAAAACTACGCATTTAAATACAACTTCGTCCGATACAATAAATTCAAAGATTTAAATCCTCGACTGACAATCCTTTGAAAGTCCGCTTCCCTTGAAATTCTCGACAGCTTTTTATCAGCTAGCTTTTACGCCTTAGCCTCAGTCGAAAAATACTTGGCTATCTGCAGGGGAATCCATAAAGAAATTGATCCGGCCATTGGACCATTAGACTGCAAGGATTTCCCAAGATATAGGACTTTCCATTCTTCCTATACAAAAGTCGGCTTTCTCTCAAAAACACTCCGGAAAGCTTTAGGATTCAAATCAGCTTCAAAAGAAGCAGTCTGCTTCAAGCAGATGAGGTGGAGTTGAGCCTCCGGCCACATAATAATAATCATAATAATAATATCTAATCTAATCTCGCTCTTGAGACGCCAATGTGAAGCTAAACCTTCATTTGCCTGAGAACATTCCCCCATTCCATTTCCACATGATAATAGCTGTACGGAGAAATCCCCAGTGTCTCCCCACACCTAACTCCTTTCCTCATCTGTACATGTGAACACCTCAATAATACTCTAATACTCTGCGAGGTAATGCGAATTTATCCTACTTGGAAATTCCATATTCCATTACGGGGTTTCATTCGAACCCCCGAATAGGAAATCCCAAATTCAAATATTCAAAACTAAATTAGGGTGTGGAATTGGGGAGAATTCATATGTGTTAGATAAATTCAAATTTTACAATTTTTACATTAAAGCCCCAAAGGTAAATCCCCTTTGAAACTTTTCGCGAAAAAGAAGCTTCCAAAGTCAAACATGGATCCCAAAAGCCTTTGGAAAAAGAAGGACTTGAAAAGGATTCTCATTAGATAGATGCCAGCTCAGAGATTGGGGAAAGATTTGAAAGGATTGCTTCGAGAAGAAGAAAGTCTGAGCCCCCTCCCCCTTCTTTCCTTTAATTAGACGGCTCATGATAGTCATGATTCAATTAAAATTCATCGCAGTTCTATATTGACTCTTCCCTTCCCCCTCGGCTTCCTAAAAGCCTTGGGGGAATACGGGGGAATCAAATGAAAGCGAGGGGCGAGAAAGCGAGAAAAGAAATTCTACTAGGAATCCCGATATACTTTAGACTCTATGCATCTTATGCGCATATCTACCTACTCATTCATCTAAACTTAATCCAAATTAAGGATTTTGCACCAAGATTTGTTTAAAAGTTTCCGCACTTTCCAGTTCCGCAAAATAATTATATCGGTACTACCTGGGTCCGGAAAGTATTTAAAACTTACACACTTTCTCCGCAGTCTAAAAATTGGCTTTAGATTTCCAGGCTTAGGATTAATAAACTTGGAAAGAACTTGGAGAAGGAGAAAGCCAAGTAGAGATTAGAGATAAAAATGTAAGGTGTGAAGGGCATGAATCTCTCCAGTCTATTTAGGAAAGAAAAAGTTTCCCCCCATCAAGGGGAAAGAATGATTCTCCAGAGAGTATTTAGAGGGGGAATTCGAAGTCGTAGCTAGACTAGCTTAACTAGTCCCATTCCTGCCTATGCAACACAAGCACACTGCATTCTTTCTTCTAAAAATAGCACAAAATCTAATTATCCTTCAACACATTGTATTCTTTTTCTTTCTTGAAGCTTGGGTAGAATCATATACAGACTTGGGTGAAAGCTCCCTCGGAACAACTAAATTAAATTCCCATGATAGATTGATTTTTTTTCCAGGCTCCAAAGAATGCCCGAGAACTGCCTTCATTGGAGCCTAAAAGCAAACTCATTAGTGGACTTTTCTCCATTTCTGGACTTAATTTATTGTAAAGTTTGGAACAATTTATGACCATGAATTATGCTTCGAATCCTGTCTTTTAATTCCTGGGATTTCTACCAAGTGAATTAAGAGCCTTGAGATTTGAATTTGAAAAAAAACTCGATATATGCAATTCAGAGCTTTGTTTTTCTTTAATTCTTTTTGGCTCATTTCCTCCTTTCTCTCGAGGATGCATTTTAAACCTAGGGATCTCTTCCCCACCCCCTTGATTTATTCGCCATCGATTTAGGGGCCAATTTCCTTTTTATGGGGCTCAGCCTTTGAATTTGGAGGGGCCCCCTCCGATTAACTGCCATTCATTTGGGGGGCCGGTAACGAGCTTTTTTTCAAAATAGGATATCTGTAAAAAGGAGAATATAAAAAAATGTGCAGAATACTAAAAAAGGAAACTCGTTTCGGGTTTTCGGTTCGAGATTCGAGATATATCGAAATTCATATGGATTCTTCTTTGAAGGAAATTCCACGAGCCCCAAATCTCAATATACATAAGGATTAACTATCCATAAGTGGGGGGCGTTGACCCAGTTTCGGACCTGGTCATCTGGGATAAATTGCGGAAACCTTATTATTCGAGCCAATTTAAAAATCTCATGCATTTTTACTCTCCCAAGATCCTCTTTTGTTAACTACATAAAAGCATTTTTCTTCCAGCAACGGTCCATTCTTTACTTCAATTGGATTACTCACTTCCGGGATATTCTATTAAATAGGGGGGATTCACAGGAAGTCATTTTACTTTTGGAAAGAATAGAGCCGATCCCATTAAAAGGCATCTAAATAAAGGAGGGTAAAAATTGATCAGATCAAGAGTTGAAAGGAGATAGAATAATGACATTAAAAAAAACCCTCAATGCACTTGGCCTTAGAATTTAAGTTATGAATAAAAGTGAATTTAGTTCTGAATTCGAGATGCATTTGAAAAATGTTGAATAAATAAAAAAGTGCATTAAAACACCCTTAGGTCCCATTAAACGTGACTTTAAAACATGTTATGGGAGTTTTCGGAGCTCCCCGAGCCAAAAAGCCTCAACTTTTCGGAACAGGAGCACTAATAAAGGTTTTTGGCTCAAGTCGAGGATGGTTGCTGGCTTCGAGCAACTTTTTAGGGACCATCTTCGTACTGGGAAGGAGAGAAAGCATATCGAAGTTAATGTTTCGTGGAACATATAGTCATGAGGAAAGAGCTGGGGTTGTGCAATTTCCGCCGAGAGGGAGAATTTGCATTTTTCAATCTGAAAAGTGGTAAGTTTTAGCTTCCGCCGACTTTCAGAGTGAGATTTACTTGCAGCTAACATTCCTCAAATTCAAAATTTTGAGAAAGTTTTTGGAGGGGGGAACAATTTCAGAAGGATCTCTGTTTGGTTTGCAGCTCGTGGTCGGATGTTCCAAGAGTCCACAGAGAGATCCGCGAGGTTCAGTTTCGAATCACCATTGCATAATAAATATTTACAATCCTCGGGACCAACAAATGCACTCTTGCCTTGCAATATATGGGTAATATTGAGCTGGTAATTTCCAACACTAATAATATTTTAAATTTATTCATCCAACGCCCCTCAATCCCCAAATGCAATTCAAACTTTCCAGTTCGGACTAAAGTCAAAAGTCTCCGATCTCGAGGCATTCCAACAATGCAATGGAATTGAAATTTCGAAACTTTAAACAAAATGAACTTGAAATATTCTAATATTGACGAAGTCTCAATGATCTAAACAGAAATATTCCAGAGATTATTCGACCAAATTTCAAAGACCGGAATTAAATGAATGAAATAATCTAAAATTAGCCAGATTTACAAATACTCGATACAAAAACCCATTGAAATTGAAGATAAAGGACACCCCAGATCAAAGAAGTCAAAATTGAATGACTTTCCGTGGGTTTCAGTAAGAGTTGGATTAATTAATTTTGTACTCTCAATGCTATTACCTGTTACGTAACGTACTCGTAGTAGTATTATTACACATTCAAGGACAATTCAACTCATGTAATTAAATTTCAACCGAAATCCTCTAATTAAAAGCAGACTTACAATATATTTCCATCTTTATTGCGTCTTCAATCCCACTCCCAGAAATGATTGGATTCTCAGCACGGCAAGATAGGAGCTTCCCATGATCATCCTTCTTTGGGATGAAAGTTAGAACGGATGTTGTTAGATTTCCATCATTGCTCGTCTGTGTAAAAAAGAAAGCATTAGATATTACAATTGTAGTTGTAGTGCACTTAAAGAGTACATTAGTAGCAAGGTAAAAATAATAATAGCGGAGTTGAGGAAGAAGGAAGGAGGTAATATCAAATTAAAATGCATTGGGGAACGCTCCCTAAAAATGTAAAATAGCTCTCAATTTCAATTTTATTGAATTTCCTCGAGGGCCCCAAAATGGGGTTTTTAGCCTCCCTAACAAAATGATTGTATTTTAAAGGAAATCCAAGTAGCTAGTTCCTCAACTCTCTCGTAGTAATACCTCTTCCCAAACTCGATTCAAAACAAGTTGAGCCGTTTTTCAATTCATCCAAGCTTCAATCCTCGGAAGAAAAACTTGGGGGAAAAACTCTCAAACTTTCTCCCGGATCGAGAATCGTACATTTCCTCTTTGCTGACGAGTTACAAACCAAAATACAACTAATTTCACTTATCCTTCGGTGGGGGCTCCTTTCCCTACGCACACACATCCCGGCCAACTTGAAGTTGAGGGAAATTCAACATGGTTTACGCATAGGTTTACGCATAGGAAGTATCCGCACAATTCATTCTGACTATAACACGTGCAATTGTGGGTCTAAAAGTCCTTATCTGAGGACATTTGGACCAACTTTGGCTAACCTAAATTCTCTTTTTACAATTTGCGAGGGATAGGGCTTAAGAAACTTTTCATTTCCACGATTAATCCTACAACTCAAATGTCATCTATACCTACTCGAGTCGTACTACGGCGAGTATTGAAGAGGATAATTTTTCAACTTTTCATAAAAAGGTAAAAAATCCTCCTTCCTTCCTGCTCCGACCGCCGTAAATCAACCCGGGGTTCCTTCGCGAGGAGCCTCGCCGGAATCCGGCCGATGAAGAATCAAAAAATTAGTTTCCTTTCATTTGTACACTTTTTCCCGGGACGGTTTTGACAAAGCACGGGGGAAACTTTTGACCCAGTTGGAATTTTTCTAGCTAAAATGAAACGGGAAGGCCAATGACATTTGGGTAGCTGTGCAGCTGCACACAGTAGCTCCACAAAATCATTAGGTACTTTAATATCTAGAGCAGGGAAGCTCGCGAATTTCTGGCCGTTTTCGAGCTTTAAAATTATGCAATTTAAGCCTATGGAATACTCCTGGCTCTCTCAGACTGCAGAGACATTGAGGATTGGTATATTCAAATTAAATAAAGAGACTTGTAATGTTGTACTGGGAAGTCTAGAGTCTTTTGCATACTCATATACTTTGTAGCTAGGTTAGACTCATATAGGACCGAGGAGGGCGTAACATCCCAAAAGCCAAAGGCCCCCAAGATTGGCGAAATATGCAGATTGTGCCAGTGTTTGGCAATTAGCTTTGGGGGGAATCCAGCCAGCCTACTCCTCCTCGTCGGATCAGAGTGACTAATTCTTTTGTGAACTTTTACAAGCGTCATTATCGTTTAATTTCGACGCTCCGGTGCTCTCTCTCAGCTTTAGCCCGCTCTCAATTATGCAAATCCATTGGTATCGTACATTGCTACACTGGGTCTTTTTGCAAAATCCTCAATGCTCGCGGTAGAACTTGAATGCCAAAATCCACTTCATTTATTAAATGGCGGAGTCTTTTCCCCGAGTTATCAAACTCTTTAGATCTGTATCTTTTCCTATCTTGATTCATTTGGAGTAAATCTTCCTTAATTAAGTGCGTGAGCACATGGATTAGAATGCACTTTCTCGGGAGCTGGAAAGGCAGATGTGGACATGGAATCTTATATAAAATCATAAGCAGGATTGGGCAATTTATTCAAAAAGCGAGATCAAAGTCATTCGATCGGCCTAGATCAAAACTTACAATTTCTTTATGGTTCTTGAGGCGAGCAGAGCCCCTGTAAAATGAGATTGCAGCTGGGGGGCGGGAGCCCACGGATCGACAGGTCAGCGTGTATTCTTTGTCAGCAGAGAAAGCTCCCTTATGTTCCATCAGTTTGACTTCTAGTGGGCGAACTGCGAATAAACAAAATATCAAAAGGATTAGAATAACTTGTGGAAAGAACGATCTTCATCAAAGAGCTTTAAAAGTATTAAAACTTGAAACAATTTGAAATACCCCATATTAAAAGTTTCATAATTAACTCTTGAGCGATGATTGGTTCAAATTTCGAGAATCTGACACCTCAAAAAGCAATTGACGAGTAAATAAAGAGAATTTGATACATCGAGAGACCTCCCCCCGGCTCCCAATAAATAAATAAATTCTAAAATGCACTTGAAACCAATTTCTCAACACGCAGGAAAAGGTGTATGAAATGTGCTCGAATCTCAGGGGCTCTCAACTTACTTTTCCACCCTCAAAACACATAATTCCTACTGATATTTGACTTTTTCATATACACATAAACGCTTCATTCACATCCCTCGAGAGCCCTGCATGCAATAAGCCAAATGTCTCCATTCTCGCAGTTGCAATCCCCTCATCCCTCGGTTTTTGAAAACAAATGCTCATGAATCAGCCTCCTCTAGGCCCAGATTGCACCCAATTTTTCATATTTTTTTATAAACACCCCATGTGCATTTAGTTTTAATAGTGAAAGCACTTTCCTCTTCCCCGCAAAATGATTTTTTGAGTCTTATTATTATTTGGCTAAAAGTGAAAGAAGTGAAAGCATGTTCCTCCCAACCCCAAACCAAAGGAAATATAATGGGGCGAGTATATTTCACGGGCTCATTTCAAGCCGAGGCAAGTTTTGGCACAATGCATTAGATCTATATGATTTATTACAAGCGGTTAAGGATTTATGAAGGCTCCAAAACTAGCAGTCCCAAACGTTCTGCAACAACACGGCTCATCCCTTTTGTGAAAGCATACTTACATTTACTAACCAAAGCGGCCCAACCGTGTAAAACCTTTGTGTAAATCGGAGGAAAAAATACAACGTCATTCGCCCCTTAAAAAGCTAAATCAGAAACCACAAGTTTCAACAAAAGCTGAAAGCTAGAATTGCACACAAGAGTGATACAAATTCAACGGAGGATAAGGAAAAGAGGTGGATAAACATCCGATGAATATTTTTGCAATGAATCAACGGTGGGTTTATGGTTTAAACAACAATGATCCTTTTTTAATCTGGCTCGTATCTTCAGTCCCGTTCCAGGGAATAATCATTGAAGTCAGCCCAAGCAAGATTAGAATGTTAATTTCGCGATTGTAATTAAACACGGACGACCACATATATTCACCAGAGAT
>JAAZTK010002096.1:0-12016 GCA_036507255.1 Megalothorax incertus
ACTCTGACAATATAAATTTCTATTAATTGTCTTTAGATGTGATGCCAAAAAGTTTTTCAGAATATTTTATGATATTTTATTGCTCTCTTCTTAATACGTCGAATTTAAGATAAATATTATACGGATATAATGATATAATCTACTCTTGTGTGTCACTTCTCTCGAATTTAATAGGCTATTATACTATATAACTTAACTCTTTCAGGGTTACTCTTAAGTAGTACGAGTATAGTCTAATGATAATGAAGTTATAAATGATATATCGGATATTCAAAGAAAGATTTATATTGTAAATTGATTCGGGATAGATATAGGGATACTATTTACCTTCGGATATTATTGTAATGATTAATCTATCGTATTGTATTTGTAGTAGTAAATAGCGTTAATTCTAATTAGTATGTAAATATTAGGATAAAGCCTTTCTAATTCAAAAGAAAGTTACCGCAATGAGATTAAAATGTAATATACTACTATGAATCTCTTTAAGATACTTTTAGATAAAAGTTTTTATTTCCTCTTCATTTGGATGTTCCTATCATCGAAAGCGTCTCTCAACGAATATACTCTTACCATTCCAACTTTCTTTAAAAGATACCCTTGATTTGATTCCCCTTTCCAATTATATTAGGTAGATAATAATTTCATAAAAATATTGAACTACGAATACATGTAGAAAAATTAGAAACTTGTCTCTCTTTACTGATACTCTGTTAAATGAAATTATTACTATAATTAGTAATTAAAAGATATTACAACAGATATATACTAATAGAATTTTTAGTCTACAAATAATGTATTTAAGACTCATTTCAAGTGAATTATGTGCCAAAATTATATATGTCGTGCTTCCAAAAAATCTAAAAGCAAATGAGTTGCCATTATAATATTAATGGTAGTACATGAAAATTAAAAGGTTCCAACAAATAGAAATCTTTCTCCGAGTTACCTTGAAATGATTCATAATGTACTACCTACTACATTATAACTTTATAAGTACTACATAATTTACTAAATTAACTACTAAACATACCTATTACGGATAAGATTAATCCTAAGCAGTAGGAAAACATGCATAACCCACACATTGAAAATTCCTAATTTATAATTATAGATTAGGATTAGCGGAAATTATTATATGTAAGTTAGTAAAATTTATAGATAAAAAATTAAACTTGTAAATGCTTTTAAATGATAATTGTATAGATGTAGAACTGGTAGAAAAGGGTTTTATATTTATTCTGTTTCCCTTTTATCATTTACCCTTTTGACACCTTTAAACATCTATAGTCTTTGAGGTGTAAATACGAAAATAAATGTATTTATTCCATTCAAGATCCAGAGAATACTTTTGTCTATTGCTCCAAATTGTAAATTATTGTAATTTTTATACGATACTTAACAAAAATTTAATGTGCAATGTCCGTAATTAATTTACAATCTTACCTAATGTTTTACATCTTGTCCTCAATTAAAGTAATTTAATTATTTCTCAACCTCACATTTATTTTATATCCTTTTTAATTTTTAAACCCTTTAAAATTATTTCTTATAGGATAAGTCATCTATTTAAATTTTTAAAATCTTTTATATTAATATTATACCTACCTAAACTACTATATATTATAACTACGTAGATAGATTATCGATATGCAGGAGATAGAACAAGTTATTGTAATTTAAATTTTAAAGTAATTTAAAATAATGAATAAATCCAATATATATATTATTGACATTTTGAAAAAATATACCATCCTCTTTTATTAATTCATTTTAATTATACAATACAAATATCCTCTTTCTTATATTTACAAAATGAGCAGAAGGCATCAGGTAATACTAATCTGAGTATGATCATTTATCAAGTACGTTTAAGGATTAAAGAGACACCTTTCTCCCCTTCTTCTTGCGAGATCCTGGAGATGGTCCATTTATTTCAACCTCCATACCAATTGGGATGTCATCATCATGAAAATCAGCATCAAGATTCTTGTGATTATTGCGGGGTCGACCCCGATTACCTCGGTTTTCAGCGTTGTTAGTATTCTTCTTTCTTGGAGCCGACTTTCGGTTTCGATTGTTAAAGACAAAGCTACTCCCAAAGCTCTCCTCATCATTCTTAATCTCCATATCTATCAGATTAAATTCCTCCTCCAAGTTCTTCCGAGAGAAAAAGACGGCTCTCTTCCTCCCTGATCCTATAATACGAGTATAGGCAAAAAATTAGTGATGCTTTTTATCGTAGTACTATAAAATTAAAGGTACATACTACAATATATATTTCATATGAAATCTCTCACCTGAAGTTGAAGCCTCTTCATTTCCCTTTTGCGGATAACGCCTTCGTTTTGGGGCATCTAGCAAATTCTCAAACATTTCAAGCTTTGGGAGATCCGGAGTTTTGAAAGTCAATTGATTTATGCTCTTCAATTTCTAGAAAAATAAATACATTTCAAAAATGCTACATATGAAATTGAAATTTTGCCAATTGACTAAAGCACATTGTGATATTGAACACACTTACCGCAAGATGAATGCGATGAAAATAAGAGCGGAATTCTTCCTTTGAAATGAGCTCAATGTTCCATATATCCTTTTCACTCTCAACTGTGGAAAAAATGGGTTGAAACCGTGAAAGTTTATATTAAATTGATCCTAAATCTAATTAAATATAGACTCTACAAACCTGTGATGGGTATGATCTTTTGTGAATAGAGTCCCTTGTTATCTTTGCTCTCGACAAGTTGAGCCACAAGTGGCACCGAATAGCTACGATATAGAGAGCAATTAAAATTAATTGTATTAAATAATTACTTTCGAAATGCAGCCGCATTTAAAGCTAGTGTACATACCTTGCCCATTCATCCTTGTCCTTTGAACGATAGCGTTCATTTGCCGGAAGTAACTCGTTCAAGTCATGTTGAGTGGCAGGAAACAAAATCTGTGTAATTTAAGAAAATGAGTACCTATTTTTTGTCAATTTTAAAATGTCCTTAAGTACCTCTTTATTCGGATTAGCAGCGCACTTGAATGGTTCAATCTTCAGGAGGAAGAGATTGTTGGTCTCATAGGGGGTGTATACCATGTAGACTTGTTCATTCGCAATCCGAGACTCAATCATTGCTTTAGTTTGAATCTTGTCCACAACAAACCCAATCTTTTCTCCATTGTTTGTGTTTGAATCTGATTCATCATTAGCCTGGAATACGTAAAAAATGAACAAAGTTCTAATTAATTAATAGATTTCATAAAAATTAAAGATTGAAAGACCTTGCCATCACTTGCCTTGTAATGCCTTCGCCGATATTTTTTCCCCTTATTTTTGGCATCCACATCCCCGCCACCACCACCACCACCAAATAAACTGTCATCAGAATCTGCAAATGAATCATCGTCATTGTCCTCTGACCCTTCGGCTTCATCCGGCTTAAAATCAGAATCCCCACCATCGTCATCTTGTTCTGCCACAGATTCGGACTCGTTCTTGGTCTCAATTTCTTCAGCCTCAACAGCTTTATCAACCCCATGATTCATTTCCGCAATATCTTGAGTCATTTTCTCAACCTCCTCATCCATTTCCTCAACAGCCCTGAGTACCACCTTGTCTGAGCTCCAATTCATGCTGTCCCCAGAGAGAAAATCACCACCAAATTCATTCATCTAAAAAAATCCAGAAAAAACAACAATGATCGATCGTAAATACCTTCCATAACGCAATGATTGTAATTAAAAAAGTACCTCCATTATCGAATTTAGACGACAGCCCTTTGGGGAAATTTGATAATTTGACGAAAAATATCTTCAAAATGAACAATTTATGGGTATGAAATTGTGTATATTTTAACAAAACGAAGGATGCTGATGCCCGACTGCAAGTGACACTGATTTTGACCACCGAGGAAGCGAAAAATCTTTTTTTGCCAGAAAATTGTTTTCATAGAAAATTAGAAAGAGAATGGTGTGTAAGAGCGGCAATATGAAATTTTGCGATAATTTTCGCGAGCAGAAATTTTTGGGGCTAAACTAGATTTTTCAAGTAAAATATTGAATTTGTGTGTCATCTGGCTTCCGGTCCATCATGAGCCTGATCAGAGTGTCCCGTTTCGCTCCAACGGCTGCCCGATTCTTCTCCACCACTCCAGCACTCCAATATGACCTAAGTTTGATATAATTTAAATTAATTAAGGCATACGTATTGCTGTCATTTTAAATCAAAATTTAAAAATAGGTCTTACCGATGACCAAAAGGCTCTCGTGGACTTGACCCGAAAGATGGTCAAAGAATCCATAATGCCTAAAGCTGCCGAGTATGACAGGAATGGGACATTTGCTCAGGACGTTGTTCAAAAGTGTGTTAATTTGATTTAAAAATTAGGTAAATTATTTTAATTTGTTTACAAATTGATTTTTTCAGATGCATGGAGCTCGGAATCCTCAATCCAATGGTAGAGACAAAGTATGGAGGACCAGGTATTCGGTGAATCCTTGTTTAATTATGCCATCAAAATCTAATTTTTTGGGGAATTTCTCTTTTTTTTTCATGATAGGCTTGGGGGTGTTTGAACATTGTCTTATCTGTGAAGAATTGGGTTACGGCTGCCCCGGGATGGGGGTAATCAAATCTAATTACATTATGATGAATTTAAATCTTTATAATACGAATAATATTACTTGGTTTAAAGGTGACACTCACAGCCTCGTCCCTTGGTCAATCCCCCATTATCAATGCTGCCAGTGACGCCCAAAAGAACATTTATTTGAGGAGGCTCTGTGAAAACCCAATGGTTGCCGTAAGTTTATAGCCTACATTTGCATTTTCTAGGATTTAGGATTTTTAAAAAATTTTTCTTGATCATTTAAAACAGGCTTACTGTGTCACCGAGCCTGGGAACGGATCTAATGTTGCTGGTAAGCTTTTAAATACATATAATCATATAGACTTCATTTAAATGTAATCTCAACTTGCGAATTCTTTAACAGCTGGGAAAACTAATGCTACTAAGAAAGGCAGTGATTATGTTATCAATGGGCAAAAGATGTGGTAAGTACTCTCATCCTCAGTTAACTGTTAAACTGTATTAAATTCACTCTGATTAAAATCAATCTTTCCTTTAGGATTACAAACGCTAAATATGCATCTTGGTACTTTGTTTTGGCCAGGGTTCGAATTATTATAATTTAATTTTCATATTCTCTCTCAATAGTTTTTTTAAATAATGTCTTTTTTGTTTTAATTCTTACAGACGTCTTTTGACCCAAAAGTCAAGCCCCAGTCCTCGTACAGCGGTTTTATCGTCGAAGCCAATTCACCGGGTTGGGAATATAAACTTTTGAAATCATTCTATCGATATTTATTTCTTTTTCATAATTTCAGGAATCAAGGTTGGACGAAAGGAAATGAACATTGGCCAAAGTTTGAACAATATTAAAATTTTACCATATTAAAGTTAATGTTAATCTTACAAAAAAACAGGAGCGTCAGACACCCGAGGTATTATCTTTGAGGATGTGGTCGTTCCAAAGGAGAATCTGATTGGAAAGGAAGGAGATGGATTCAAGCAAGCCATGGGTAAGGTCCCTATTTTAATTAAGGCCTTTGTAATTTCAAAATTTGTAAATAAATCAAGGTGCATTCGAGAGAACTCGCCCAACTGCATCTGCTCTCGGACTTGGAATGGCTCAAAGTATGTCCAATATGTTTAGATTACACTACATTTCTATACCTAATTAAACTTTAATACAAATTAATATTTCATGGTAGGAGCTCTTGATGAAGCCACAAAATATGCGCTTGAGAGGAAGGCATTTGGAACCAGCATCTTCAACTTCCAGGCTGTGTCATTCATGATTGGTAAATCTATTATTTAATTTCTCGTTTTGAAAATTGGTTCTAATTCCTTCCTTTAATCCACAGCGGACATGGCCATTCAAGTTGAGAATTGCAGAAATGCTATCCTTAAAGCGGGTTGGGAGAGAGATCAACTTCGGAATAATACATATTTCTCGGGTATTTGTAAGGCCGTGGCTGGAGATTGCGGTGAGTTTTTTTGCATTTTCTAAAAGAACTATAGGTACTCAAAAAAGTTTGTATTTTTTATTTTACACACAGCTTACCAGAATGCATTGAATGCTGTCCAAATTTTGGGAGGAAATGGCTACAACACTTCTTATCCAGTTGAAAAGATGTTGAGGGATTCTAAGATCTTTTCTATCTTTGAAGGGACAACTCAGGTATAAAAGTTTTTCATTCGACCTGACTTGATCCTGAATTTATTGTATCACTTATTTTTTATTTCAGGTTCAAAAGATCATCATTTCCCGAGAAATGGCCGACCGAATGAAGAAGTATGGAACCTGTAGGACCAACTACTGAGCACATTGAGTAAATACCTAAATATAAATGTAACTTTTTGTAAAAGCTTGTACTCAATGTATCCTAATTAACTAACTAATGTAAACTGTCTATGTGTAATGTCTATTGTAATCTTCCTTGTCATCGTCTGCCCCTGTTTCTGTCTCGTCTTAACTGTCTGTATTATGTAATAAATTGAATTATACTTACAAATAGTAGTAGTATAACAAATTGAAATTGCATTTTTATCAGTTTCTTCAATCTATATAATTTTTTATCATAATTTCTTAATACCTAATAATCAAATCACTATCATACGGAATGCAAATTGCCAAATACACACCAAAAATACTATTCAAGGGAAAGTATAGTATTACTACTTATAATATAGTAGGTACTATTACTCCTATCATCCTTGGGGAAAGTAACGTTTTTAAGTTGCTTACAAAGCTATACATAGCGAATAGCGCGGTACACATTGTTTTAAAACTCCGGCTCTCCGGGAATTTTTTTGGGGATTTACTGGAAGGACTCGCAGGCTCGCAGCTCGGAGGAGGTGACCGAGACTCGAGTGGATCTTGTTTATTAATTGAGCTTAATTATATTTATTAATTAGTCCAGTTCTAGACATCTTAATCTTTTATAGCGAGAGAGCTGAGGTCAAACGATTGAAAGAATCGAACTTGTCAAGATTTAGATAGCTTAGGGGCTTTGAATGTAAGGTTAATTTTAACTTTTAATTATCTTTTTAATTGATATTTAAGCTGCCCAATTGGATCATTGCTTTATTAGTCCTTATCCTTATTTCTAACATACTACGTCATACTGTTGTACCCTTATTTTTTAAAGTTTGCCAATTACAATTATATTGGATAGTCATTTTAAATTAATTAATTAGCACCTAGCTCATAAATTCCATACAATAGAATGATTAGAGATTCATTGTTCATTCCCAGAATCCCAACTCCAAGTTTTTATCATAATTTCATTTTTTTTCTAATTCTAGAATTTGTGCACACTTACTGATTGGTGTAGCTGTTGAACTTGATATTGATTGACCTGATTTGGCCTGACCATGAGTGTCCCTTTGTTGTGCAATTACATCTCGCTGAAATTCAAAAATCCAAATGGAAAGTTTGCCTATTTTGCTTACAAAGTTCGATTCACTCCCTTTATTAATCAAGCCCAAAACAGAGCAGCAATCTTGAAGCAATTTGAAGGTCAACTTGGAGCGATATACCTCTATGATGGATTGAAGCTTTATCTGCCTGCCCAGTTAAAAGACACGGTGAGTCATTCACTATTGATTAATCCTAAGCTAATATATCTAATATGTGCAATATTACCTAATTGTGTTTATTAATTGTAGAAACTGATATTCATGGGAAGCAATTCTTACAAGCCTGATCAAACTGTTCATGTCCAACTTCTCTTTGATGCAGAATATCCGAATGACAGGGGACCAGAGCCAAATGATTTCTACAATGCTCTAATGTGTAAAGTATACCAAAAACTTGAAATGGATGAATCAACCTTTTGTTTCTTCGACTTGAGAAGTGCATTCTCATTGCCTCAGCGCCGGTACTTACTAATTATTTTACCATTATCAATATATCTTAAATATTTGCAATTAATTTAAATGTAATAATTTCAATAGAATGGAAATATGGCCAGGATTCTTGAGTAGTGTCCATCATGTAGATTTTGGACTATGTCTACGCTTAGATCCTGCTTTCAAAGTTGTCAGTACCATTACTGGGCTTGATATTCTGTAAGTTGATCTTGTTTTCCGTATTTTTTTTGTTAAAAACTATACATTTTATTGAACATTTGTCCAAATAGATATAGCATCAGAAGATCTGAAAACGCGGATCTGGAACAACAAAAGTTTAAAGAGTTTTGTATTGGACGCATCATTTTTGATAAGTCCACAAACACGAGCTTTAAAGTTGACGACGTGGATTTTAAAAGAACGCCACTTTCTACCTTTAAATACCAAGATCAAAAAGTGTTTACCTGAAATATTATTACAAATTACAATTACCATTAAACTTAATAGAATTTACCTATTAATTCTCAAGATATCCTTTGTTGATTATTACAAATTACAATACAATATGACGGTCAAAGAGATGGATCAGCCGCTTTTCATTTCACGGAAAAAATTGTTGAACAAAATTGGAGGATGTGTAAGTCGTAATTTTAATTGTATTTTATAGAAAAGGTAGGTATATTAGAAATTCCTTTTAAATTTTTTTTCAGAAAATGGCATTAATTCCGGAATTTTGCAAGATATGCCCCATGAGGGAAGATGGTGATAGATTCCAGATTGCAAGGGAAATATGCCCCTACATTCGACTTCCCCCAGAACGCCGAGTTTCAGCAATGGAAACATTTATTCGCCAAGTTCTTTGTAAGCCAATCTTTCAAATATTTTATAAAATGTGTTCAATGATCATTGCTAATTAGATAATGGAGCAGCTATAAAAAGTTTCAGCGACTGGGGCTTGGAATTAGATAAGGATTGCTCAATTCTCAAACTTCCTGGACGCAAGATCCCCAGCCCTTCAATAATAATTAATCCGAATTGCATAATTGGGGACTTGGGTCCAGATTTCTCAAAGGAAGTCAAATCAAACATTTGTTTCAAGCCTGTTAGTACATTGCATTTTTTTAATATCTTTAGTGTCATCTAGATAGACTATATAATATAATTTATTCTAAATGTGCTCATTTTCCCTATCAGATTCCAGTTAAAAAATATTTGATTCTTTGCACGAATATTGACGCAGAACGAGCTCGTATGTTTGTTCGCGTATACAAGCATATGGCAAGCACTATTGGAATTTCTACGTTTGGAGAGGGTGAAGTAATCAGTATTCCAGGGAAGGATCCCAGAGATTTCATTTCATCACTTCGAGCGTATCCCTCATTGAGCCAGATTCAATTTCTAATGGTCATACTTCCAAATCATGGGACAAGGAACGATACTTATGCAGCTGTCAAAAGATTTTGCCTTACGGAAATGTCAATTCCTTCTCAATTAATTCAAAGCAAATATCTTTCGAATGAAATGAAAGTTCGTGATATTATCCTTCGGATTGCTATTCAAATCAATGTTAAATTGGGTGGAGCTCCTTGGGGTCTTAAATTCCCACTTGTAAGTTTTAAAAAAGCCATTTAATTTACCATTTTCTAAAAAACTATTTATTTAGCATGAAAGAATTATGTGTATTGGAATGGACGTTTATCATGATCCAAATGGAAAGAACCCCTCGTGTGCTGCTCTTATTGCCACTCTTAACAATGAATGTACTCAATGTTTCTCTAATTGTTTTTTCCAAACACCGAAGCAAGAGATTATGGAGGGATTGAGCATCTCTTTTCTTAAGGCTTTGAGAGCTTACCATGAGGTAGATTAAGAATTCCAATTTAATTTGAATGCATAAATTGATTTTTATTAATTATTTTTTTTAGGAAAATAAAGCTTATCCACAAAGGATTTTAGTATACCGAGATGGTGTACATTCTGGTCAATTGGAGGCTGTATCCAAATTTGAAATCCCTCAATTTACAACCATTCTTGATGATATTTATGGCTCAGAGGATTCCCATCCCAAATTCACGTTCACCATTGTTCAGAAGCGGATAAATGAACGGTTTTTTCTAAAGGGGCCTGTAAGTCTTTTTTAAAGTTTTTAATTAATTTTTAAAATTGAATTTTATATTTTAATTTATTTGAAATCCTTTTAGAATGGAATCTTGGACGTTCCTGACAGCGGAACAGTTGTGGATAGCGTCATTACTCGTCCGAATTACTTTGATTTTTTCATAACTTCTCAAAAATCGATTCATGTAAGGCATTTCATTTCTGCATATTGTTATTCTAAAAATATTAATATTAATGAATATTAATTTTTTGTACAGTCAACCATCGTTCCTACTCGCTATTTTGTTCTCCACGATAATAGCTCTATCAAACCACATTTGATTCAAAAGTTCTCCTATGCGCTATCGTTCATGTACTATAATTATTCCGGTGGAATTCGGGTTCCAGCTCCATGTCAGGTAAGGTTTTTATTAAATTAGTATTACTTACTTGAAATGTGATAGCTTTATATAAAATGTAAATTATCCTAGTATGCTCATAAACTTGCATCACTCGCTGGGAAGATACTCAAGTCAGAACCTCGTCTTTCAATGGAAAAGAAACTCTTCTTTATTTAATTCATATAATAATTCATATTTCATATAATGAATCTAATATTAACTCTAGTTGGATTTCTTACTTTTTGTTATATACTTCGTTTATATTATATAGGTAATATTATCATATCATGAATTCGTAATATCATACAAAGTATTATCCGCACATATTACCTAGTACAGCAGATGCATACTCACAATTCTACATAAAAAGAGGTATAGGAAATAATTGCATGATATATATTAAAATAAAGCATACAGAACGGAATTTTCTGATAAATTAATCAAACTTTTATTAGAATTTATTAGAAATTATTTAAATCAAAACTAATCGCGAGCATAATTTGCTTAAAGTCTAATAATATAATTATTTGATCATTATAAATAATCTAATTCTAATAGGTAGTTTGCTAGATCTTAAACAAGTCTTTGTTAAATACAAGTAACATTCCATTTCCTTTTCAAAATGCAAAATGAACCTGAATAAAATTCCTCTAAAATTGGCTAAATTACATATCTTACCTATGCCTTTATATTTTACATTAGAAGGATTCTAATAGTAAATATTCTATTGATATTAAAATTTTACATTGCATTGGATAATTTGAGGAAACTGGAAGAACGTGCATCCAAAATTAAATAATTACTTTTACATTATAAACGGGTATAATACTTAATTATTTATTTAGAAAATTCTGATTGCATCTATCAAAATGAAACAACTTAAAACGCGATTTAACATTAAAATATTTCCAAATTAAACAAGACATAGCTTAGGATTTCTTATCGATTCTCTTCCGAAAGGTGCTAATTTATCCTTAGTCAAAATTCATTTTTACAAATCCAGTAATATTATACTTACCTAATATATCTAATTATGTGTAACTTATTTACATAGTAGAAAACCACTAGAAAATAGTGAACACCAATATTCCATTATATGTATTCAAAAATACAGTACAGTACTCTAGGTAAGAGTAGTACAAAATACAAATTAGGTAGTAATTACATTACCTATTGAAATACAACGCTTTAAAAAAGTCTAATTTTTGGCTTTTTTTAGCATTTGATCTAATTTTTAAATACTTTCACCCTATTACAATATTTAACTTGGTACAATATAAAAATACACTGAACAGAAAAGATTTAATATTAATTAATTTATAAGATCAAATGAGACAAAATATTCCATCGTATTTAAGATTTATTATTAATGTTTGAATTGCCTTCAGTACTCGCTCGAATTGCTTCAATTTTTGAGCATAACTTCAATGCAGGGCCTTTTTAGTTCAGAAAAAATATTAATCAAATGACTCTTTTTAGCCCGTTCTCTCAATTTAAGAAAAAAACGGGCTATAGTATTCGGTATGTCCGTCCGTCCGTCTGTCTGTCTGTGTACACGATAACTCTCGAACGCTTAGACCGATTGACCTCAAACTTGGTACACATGACCCCCAT
>JAAZTK010002097.1:0-12009 GCA_036507255.1 Megalothorax incertus
TCTGGACAAAAACGACATAGGCCACGAACCAACTTCCGGGGCGGTCGGATTGACCCCGTCGGGGAGGACACCATGTCCTCAAGAGTCGAGAAATTAATTAAAAAGTAATTAAATGTCAAAATCACGAGCTTTTTCGTATATTTACATTTTTGAATTGGGAAGCGGGGCACACACTATAGCCTCCCTTATATCGATTTAAAAATTTTGCAAAAAATCCACCAAAATTCAACACATTTTAAAGATTTTTTAGGTCAAATTGATTAATATCGTGTCACCCTCATCCACCCCCTCTAATTTGGTTCATTTACCACCACTGAACTGTGTGCTAAGCTAAAATTAAAGTAATGAGATTGATTTTAAATAATTACAAAATGTTGCTCAAAAAGTGTTTAATTTTATGCCTACTAATTCCCCTAATTAATTGCAATAATAATATAATGGATCTTGACCCTAATTATATTGGATATTGTCATTTGAGCCGAGGGATTTATTCCAACCTGATTAGAATGATTACAAAAGAAGGATTTCACAGGTAATTGTATATCACTTGTGTGCTCGAGATTTTAATTTTAATTTTTAATGGATTTTTATTGCAGGGAAATTAACGACAAATTTGAAATAACCGTTACAAATTCACCTCTGCCCATCGGGTCATTCGGGTCAGAAGCGGAGTGCACATTTGGAGTTCTCTACAAGTTTACCGAGGACCTCTACGTTGACCCATACGAGCAGGTATTATACATGGTCCAAATAAAAATGGTTTAGTGGTTGATAATTAATTGATAATTAATTGCTTGTTTTTTAATTGGTAGATTGATAAAAACCAGGCACGGACCATGCTAATTTTAAATGATTGGACAGACCTTGAGAATCCTTCGTGGCTTGCTACTACCAACTCGTCACTCCTTGTTCAACCTGGAAGAATCCTCACCGGTATTTTTTATTAATTCAGTCAATTTTGACCTAATAAATCAATTAAATATTTCCCAAATACAACAGGGAACCTCGTGACGACGAACAACATCAAAATACCCATTCACCTCCGCTACCAAAAGCCCATAAGGAATCCTCGAAGGACGACAAGGGGTGCAAACCCACTTCTCAACCGAGGAGGATATTACGAGGTCCAAGTCTCACTTCCAAAACTCCTCATCCGGTGTACCAATTGGCCAGATCTGGCTGAACTCTCTGAGGGTGGTGGTAATGACTGTCCCATTGTGACAACCCTATGTTCCCCCAACCATTCCAAAGAGGAGACTTGTCAATGGATTGTACTGCCTTTTAAATCGGTATTTTTATAATTTAGTCCAATGTGATTGAATTTGTTATTAATTTATGCATTTTTCTTTCAGAATTCCAAAGGTAGTTCAGTCTATGTGCCAGTAGGGGATGCAGACTCTAGATTTATGGTCACTTTTGTCACTCTGATGGTAATTCTCGGTGGGACTCTCTTCATCCTTCATTCTCTCCTCAAAAGCAGTCGTGAAATTGAGAATTCAAAGCAAAAGACTGATTAAAATGTGACATTTTTTGTATTTTACTTAATTTAGGTTTGAAATTGATTCGTACTGCCTAATCCTATAGGTTTTAGAAGGGAATTCCAATTAATTGTGATTTGTATGCATTTTATTCAGTGATCTCAATTCTATTCAATTTTATATAGTGAATTTATTGAAATAACTACCTAATTATTAGAATTTAGAATGGAAATATAATTTTAAATACCCGATGAAGTAAAGAACCGTTACTTGAACTGAAGTTATTAATCTTTCACTCATCCATATTCTTTTTAATCAATACTCGATTTTAAAAAAAATTTAGACAATTTAAAGAAAACAAGCGCATTAAATGCAACAGTAGCACATCTTATTTATACAATAACAATTGTAAGCATTCCTTAATTAGATTTTGAGGTTGAACAAAGTAATTACATAATAGCACAACCTGAGCAGGTAGACCTGTGACTCAGCTCCTCATCTTCTTTTGTGTCACACTCTTGGATCATTGGAGTATGGCTGCGAATCAAACTTAATGCTTTTTCGATCCTCTGAGGAGTTCCACACACCTTGATTTCAAACTTTGCTCCTTAAATATAAGCAGCAATACTTAATATTTGATGTAAATTAATGAAAAATTTAAAAAAAAGTACCCAAATTTGGTGGAGGAGGTCTCGGAATAGAGTCATCAAATTCCAAGCAGCTCTCATTATTGTTTGGACGATGATTATGGTTCTCATCCCCAAAATTTATGTAATTACAACCAGCTTCATCCCGGATTCCTCTTTTAAGACCCCTCAGCAATGCAAAGTAAGCTCGAGGAACCCAAATGGACTTAAATACAGGATTGATCTTTCCCTGGACGTAATCATTGATGTAGCTTTTTGCTTCTTTCACAGAATCTTCCGGGCCAATGACCTTGAAAATCACAGTGGTCTCATCCTTGTCTGATTTGGTCCACATACCTGAAAATTAATTGAAATATTATTTATATAGAAAACTGGAAGTTATATAAATTATACTTTCAGGGAAGACAATGCGGGAGCTAGTCCTTTCCTCAATCTGTTTTTTCCGCCACCATTTTTTACCAACTATATCCGGCATATGTTTACAGGCAACCTCCATCTAATTTAATAAATAATATATCAATCATAATAAAATTAGTTTACAAAGGTACTCAATTGTGCTTTTATAAAATCGTGTATACCTCAATCGAGATTTCTCCTTCTTGCGGCGTATTACGATTGAAAAATGCCGGTTTAACAAGCTCAATCTTGGAATTGTCTCCACCAGCTTGAGTATTATCCGATAAATATGATGATCGAGTTGCCCAAAAAACTCTGCATTGTGATCCTTTGACCAATATACCTCGAAATTCCTTATAGGCCCTATTAAAAAGATGTAATCAATTATTTGGCATATTAATGATTAAAATGACAATACCTTTTTGCAGACTCAAGTTCGGCGTATTTTACAAAAGCGTAGACAAAAGGTGTAGTAGAAATCTTATTAGTCTTTATTGTGATGCATTCAATTATGCCACATGGTTTAAAAATGTTAAATAGTTCCTCCTCAGTAATGTCCATGGGCAGGTCACGGACATATAAAGTGTCACAAGGTTGAGCGGGTTTGCGAATATTTTGCTGTTGGATCCGAGGGGTGTTAACGGAAGAAATTACATCTTGGCGAAGGGTGCCAGTCTTCAAGCTAATTTGGATTTTAAAAAATAAGATGAAATGCATAATTAAATTGCAATTACCACTGGTCATATTCTGCCCGCTTATCTTCGTCAGAGAGGATGTCCAGAGCTTGACAGCCTGAGGGGGGAACCTGGAGCCCTTTTTGATTTGCCTCCATAAATAATTGAAGAAATGAATCTTTGATTTCTTCCTTCGTAGCAGTCTGTTCAACATTCAACACTTGGTAAAAGTCCATGTCACCCTGACCTGGAAATAAAAGCCGAAATATAAAAATGTAGGCAAGTCAAAATAAAAATTAATTTTTTTAAATACTCTTGTTTTTTCTAAATATGAATGAATTAATACGCTAGGGGTGACTCCACTTTAATCCGGGACCTAAGAAGCTAGAGATGCTTAAGAAATGAAGGCAAGTTTACTTCCGGTTGACGAAAACTGATCAAAATTGCTGGAAATGACGAAATGCAGTCCAAATTCCAAAAATAAAATTTTTATAATTTTTTTCCCCAATTTTTTATTCAATTTTGAAAAGAGAATCTCGAGCGATCCGGTACTGGATTTTGCCCGATTCGGAATTTGGGGTTTAATGCTACCCTACTAATTGCAAAAATTTAATATATATGGCCATAATCATATATCAAAATTTTTAATTAGCTATTAGATCTTGTGCTCAAGTAAAGATTTAGCAATTTATATAAATAGATAGTTAACTCACGATCAATTAATTAGGATATAGGATTTGGATGATTCATTTATACTTTTTCTTATAATGCTACTGCGTTAGTGCCAACTTAAATGTAGAGTTTGGCTTTGCATTGCAATTTTGCAATGCAAAATGCAAATCTCGATTAAACGAGGGTTTACAAGTTTTAAATAACTGATGAGATTTACAGAATTGCTGAATTTATTAACTTTAGATCAAGAATTTCATATTTCATGCTACTTTAGAACTTTTTATATCTTCTAGGCCGTGGTGGACGCCTTCTGCTTGAACCTCGTGCACCTGGAATATAAAATGTGATTAAGATATCACGTATAAATTATTAATTTAAAACGAGGATTTGCTTTTATTACCCTTTCGACCCCATTTTAGATTCCTCTCTGGTCTAATCCATAACTCGACATCCTGATTTTGAAAGTGTATAAAGTCAGGGTCCAATTCCTCCAAGTCTGATGTCAAATCTTGGGCTGAGGAAATTGCCCAGATTGCAAAAAAGAGGACTAGGAATAAAGATGTTGAAATTATATTACGCTTCATTTTTTTTAAATGAAGAAAAATTTAAGATTTATTATTTTACAATAATATCATATTATTGTAAGTTTAAATTTTATGCTATCTGAAGGAATGTAATGTAGAGATCTTATATAAAACAAATCATTTATTTTTATTATAATCATTCCTTACTATCTTACAACGATAATTCCCTAAATAATTAAATACACATATCGTGCATAATCCCAGCATCATTATTGATGTAAATTGCAAATGGCTCAATAACATTTAAAATTGATGCTCTCGCAATTAAATACAATTATTTTTCAGAATTTGAGAGCTTTAAATGAATGCACATGTTAACTACCTGTATTCAAATTTCAAAATCGCAATAAATTTATCATTATCCCAGTCCTAGCTCTAATCCTAAAAATAAGTACTAGTTGTATTTTAAACTTTTAAATATTATATTTTTATTGTAATATTATATTGTATTGTATAGATTAGTTAACTTATAGTACTATACTACAATATAGTATTTGTATGTATTTACTATTTATACAAATACTATATAATATAAGTATTTATATGTATTTTAGTAGCAGTAATAGGTTCTAATATATTGTAGAAAAATTGACTGAAAATGGATTTGTGGAACAGCGTGAAATTAGATACCTAAATTGAATCGGCATTATGAAATCCTCTTAATAGGATTTGCTTCCCAGTTCCATTATGCAATTATAAATTAGGCAGTAATTCGTGTATGAAGAAATTGTGATAAAAATGACATTTATTTTATATTATGGATCATTGGATATCATACCTACTACTAATTTATATGTTAGTATATATTATAACCTTTAGGTAATATCTACGATACTAGTAGGTAGTACGATATTATGTATTAGTAATAATATTTATTGCACTTATGTAGGATTAATATAGTCAGGTAGGCAGTGAATTGAATAATTTAATTTATCTTTTAGAAATAAATAAATATATCTGTCGTATTTAGTATTTTGAGGAGATTAGAGATTTGACCCATCGTATGCTAATCTAAATAATATGCTAGTCTTAAATGATAAACTTTATTAGGGTTTCATCTCAGATTCGCGATTTAAATATGTATATTTACGAAATTACGATACAGATTGAGATAACCCAATTAATTCATTTGGAAATTCCATTTCAGGAAATATCGGTATGTATGCAGCAGCAATATTTGAATTTTGACTAATCCAGGCACTTGGAGCATTTTAAAATTTATGGCTTTATTGTAGCTGATATAAAGTAGAAAATCTCTGCAAATATTCCTCACAAATTAACGGCCTTTGCCTTTATAAGCACATCAACTCAATTGTTCCAAAATGTTTAAATTTTTATTTCTTTTCGCTTGTCTAACGCAATTAGCTCTTTCCGTACGGTATGAGTTAATATTTCAAGATGGAAATTACACTATGGGCTGGGAGGTCATCGGGTCAGATTTTTACGTCGATTGCCTGGTCAAGACTACCGGTTTCATAGGTTGGGGACTTACAAGTTATTCTGGACCTGGAATGAATAACAGCGATATTGTGATTGCTGGATTTGACGAAAGTGATGGAATGAGATATGTTGGAGTAAGTTTATTGTTTACCTGTAGAATCTACCAAAAAAATCAAACATATATTTTTTCCAAAAAGGATTATCACGCCTTTGTATCGGGGACGCCAATTTTGGATGATGGTCAAGATGTGACTCTAGTTGAGGCTAGCCAGACTGATGGAGAAACCTTTGTCAAATGGTTCAAACCCCTCAATGCAATTGATTCAGATGAGGATAAATCATTTATTGGGGTGAAATGCATTTTATTCGCAAGTTTATTTTTTTAAGCTAAAAAATATTTTGAACTTCAAGACAGGGCAGCATTTCATGTGGAGTTATGGGCTAGAGGATTTGGTCACTTACCACGGGCCTACTAATCGAGGGAAGGTTAGCTAATTATAAATTATAAATATGTTGAGTATTAATATTAATTGATAAAAATAATTTATAATTTATTTCAGGCTCCTTATCCAATGCGCCCATAATATTGTAAAACAATTTCATTGGAATATACATATATTACAATATATCTACTACTTATGGACAATAATAACTTTAATAACTTGTAATAATACACATTGGACACAATTGATTCACTGCATCTTATCTATTCTTTCGTTATAAAATTCAACTAATTGTATACAAAATTCCCCAGTCGCCTCATAGTAGTACAATACAATATATTGTAATATGTATTTCTAATCTACTATAAAAATCTAACTATTATATAAGTACATATAATTATCATACTATATTGCATGTACGAGTATAAGTAGCTATTGTACAACACTCGTACATACTAGATTCTACAATATATGTAAATAATACTACTAATCCAATAAGGTGTGATATTGTGTGATGTGTAATATTGCTAATAAAAATGATATTTCTTATTTAGCTATACTGATATTGTTCTTGATTTCCTAATATGGGATCATTTCTTATCCTTTGACTTTCTTTTCTCGCCATAATAAATGTCCATGATTGCTTTAATCTTCTCGTCAAAATGGGCTTTCAGTCGAGTGGTCATTGAATAAATCTATTTAGATAAAAAAAGCATGGATTTATCCTTTTATCTGAAAAAGAGTTGCGTCTTACCGTCGATTCTTTATCCTGATTATACTTTCTAGAATTCGAGATGATTAGGTTAAAGTCAGCAATAAAGTCATTTGGGGTGCGATAATTCCCGCCGTCCAGTTCCTCGCTGATTGTCAATAAATCCATTGGGGTGTCAATAATCCTGGTATAATCTCGAAATTGTAAGAGGTCAACAGGGGCTAGAAATGGTTCTGCAAATTTTGATGATTTGATCTCCCTGAATGATTAAAATTTGGAAATTTAAAAAAATTAATAAATTCTCAAAATTTACCTCAGCATATTTCGGCATTCCTCCACCCATTTAACCTGTGCTGGTTCTCCGGATTTCTTCCGCTTATTTGAGGCTTCGGATTTGTCTTTACTCGAAGATCTCCTTCGCTTTCTTTGAATTGATTCGGCGTCGCTTTCATCAGAATCTTCCGAGTAGTCCGAGATGTCAGAAATTAGCTTTTTCCAAAGTTTTTTCACATTTGTCTGGTCAATAGAATCATCTCTAGGAAGTCAAATATAGCACAGTATTAGATATTGTAGTACCAATCGATAAATTTATTAATTTATAAAAAAATTTCCCAAACTTACTCAACGATTGCGACGCATATATCTTTGATCTTATTTGCATTCTTGATAATTTGCCTCTCATAAGGATGCCCTCCATTATTGTACTGTGCAGCATTTTTCGCAATATATCCAAAATCATGCAGAATTGCAGAATTATGGCGGTAATAGATATTCTTTAAACGGTTTTGGATTCGTGATAAATCTATGGGATAAGCTATCCGTTTCTCATAATCTGGATACAATTCTCGACTCACGGCATGACGGAATAATAACGATATATCTAATTCGAGAACCTTGGGTAAATGAGAATAAATTCTTTGACATGTTAACATTGCTTCATGATCTTCATCTTCTTCTTCATCTGAGTCCTCTTTAGAGATTTGCGGCTTCCAGCAATGTTTTTTCCTCAGTTCAATGTCCTTTGCTGATGCCAAAAATGATGGTATCCCTTCCTTTCCCGTGTAACTTTTTATTTTCAGTTCTAAAAGTATTAAAATGCAGGCAATAATTATTGTAAAAATTAAATATTTAGAGAGCAAAAAACAAACCAAATTCTGCAGGAATAATTTCCATCTCCCAAGGGCTCATCAACTCACTTGAACCCGGAGCAGATCCTTCGAATCTCCAATACTTTGTTTTGTAACAGAGGAAATGAGATTTTGGGTATTTTGATTGGAAAGGCGTTTTTGATACTATTTCCCCAATGTACCAGCTTCCGTTCACAAAATATCTGAATCTGTCTCCAACAAACCACTTATTTCTAACGTAGACATCATAAACATTCCTCAAGACCATGAAATCATAAATATATGGCATGTCGTGATATTTAAAAGTAAGTGTTCTTTCTTCTTCTTCCTTTTTTCCTGGCTCCCGGAATTTGTACGTTAACTCTACGCAAGCAAATCGAAAGAGAATATCATCATGTCCTGGGATTTTGAGAGGAGCTACTTCATATGAGATATCAGACACCGTTACTGGCAATTCAGCCTGAAAAATTATTATAAAAAATATATTCAATTGATTGAATTAATATTATTATTTATTTTACTTTGTTAACGCAAGGATTATCAAATCCATTCATAGACTTCATTTCCAATCGAGGAAGTATCTTTCTGAACTTTTCCAAATACAATTCATGACCTTGCCTGTAATTTACAAGTGGAGAGGATATAGTACATAATATAAATTAATTTTAAAAATCAACATGTAATGGATGAAGTTTATGGACAACATTTACCGGAAATATATCAATTCATCGCCAATTTGCGGGACATAGGGTGATGCTTTAGGGCTCGTATCAAAAAGCCAATTAGGGTTAAAATATTCCTTTCTAATAATCAGGGGATCGTTACTTTGTTCAAAAAATGTTTGTAAATTCTGGAAAAGGGTCGGTTGGATTTGCGGTTCAGGATTAGGATCCACAGATTGAATTTGAGACACTTCAGCATCAATCAGCATCAAAAAAATTTCGCTTTCGCTTTCATGATATTCCGAAGAGTCTTGTGATTCTTGGGATTCAACTGATGATGCCAACATGGATGCCGCCGGCGTTGGAAGCGGTGTTTCTGACATTTCAGATTCGCTAATGGCTGATTTGGGTTGAATGTCCATTGAGGGAGTTTGAGGAGTTTGAGGAATCGGGAAATAAGGAGAATCGGACAATGTGATTACATCCTCCTCCTCCTCCTCTTCTCTTTTGACCTCATGCTTGACCTTTGGCTTTGAAGGAGGAGGAGCTTTTATTCCAGAGCTTGAGGTTGAAGGCTCTGAAATGCTCGCGGTACCTCCATTTGTCGCTTGAATATCGGAGCAAGTATTTACGCTTTTTTCCACCTGATTTTTCTTCCCCTTGAAAAAGAGTTGGTTAATCAGATTGGTATTTCCCAATTGATCTTCGGCGGAAGTAGATTTGAAGGCAATTCCAAGCTCTTCCTTTGCAGCGTCCAATTGGTCATAAATCCCTTGAATTCTGACAATTTTTTCAGAGCAATTGAAGCAAAATATGAGCGAATCATTTCGAAGAAAGTTTTGGTAGAATGGAGAATAAGGCTGGACAGAGTAGAGCTTGCAAAGTGTCAATTTTTGAGAGTTTATTCGGTCACAATTCTCTTTAAAAGTAGCTGATGGATAGAAAAATGATCGCTTGCAAATTGTGCACAACTTGTCTTCAAATTTATCATTTTGGGGATTTTGAGGATTGGATGGTGGAGAAAGAACTTGTGGAGGTGCTGGCATTTCTATCAAAAACAAATATATATGATATTTTTTACTCGTACCTTCTCGGACTTACTTTGACAAATTCTTATTAAATCCCGGCTTAATTAGGTACTTGCTACGAGTAGATAACAAAATTGGTCACTTCTTGTTTTTGATATTTCCTTAATTAATGAATTGAATGCGGCATCTCACCTAATTGCAATAATAATATTAATTTGATTTTTTACTCAGATTTACGAATTCAAATAAGTAAATTTTTAAAATCTTACAAGTTTGATAGGATTCATGATGCATCGTAATAGACCGGATATTTCCAGCAGTCAGAACCTTCATTCATGTATGAAAATTGTGAATTTTAATTGAATAAAAATTATCTTTGACATTTGAATTTAATAATTCGACGGCTTTTAAAAGTGCTATAAACAAGTTCAAGTTGATATTTTGCCTCCAATTCTGTTTCAGCTTTTACACTACCCATACCGGCTTCTTCAGGAAATGATATATGAATATATCTTGATAAATATAATTCATGAATAGAAATGATATTTTAGCAATTATCTGTATGCATACTCTTTAGTGCATGTCAGAAATTCATGAACACATAAAAATAGAAAATTGAAAGAAAGCTTTCATTTCTCTTCATATTCTACTACAAGGATGAATTTGATCAAGACTGAATCTTTATTTAGAATCATACTACTAATTAATAATATTTTGGTAGGGAATTCTCATATCATTTCCATTAAGATTATGTAGGGCATTACAACTCAACGATCCATATTTTACTGATATAAGTAGTGCTACTGTGCTACTCATCCTCGGACCTCAGTACCTACTAATACTATATATTTATTATTTATACAATAGTTTATACTCGTATTACTTATATAAAAGCGCCATTCTATTACATTTCTGAAAACCCCTTGGACTGGAGCGACTTGAGAATCGGAAATATTGCAGCTGTTCATAGTAGTAGTAGAAAAGTTTTATTCAAATTGTAATTAAGCATTACATTGCTTGTATACAAAGAAAAAATAAATCTTTTTTTAAAATTAGTTAATATTGCCAATGATGATTCCGCGCTATCCTAACTGATGGAGATAAAAAAAACCCGAAACATAACAATATATCCATATTCTTTATAATTCACAATTTACATTCTATAAGCTCGTGTCCGTGTTGTACATAATGTGTAAGCAAATCTATGAATAACATGAGTTGGTAGAACTGTATAGGGAAAACTTTATATATCATTATGTTAATGCCCATCCAAAGTGATAAGCTCTCTTGAACTCCTTTCTTGAACTCTTACAAAATTGTATATTAATCAAATAATTTCCTATGCAGTCCCTAGATAAGAAGTTAACTCTTGTTATAAAATCTATACGTATTGCCCTTTCGTAACTGGGTGGTGTGATTGCTTTGAGTCCAAAGTCCAAGGTCCGGTTAAGTCTGCTTAAATGCTTTATGCCCTCCCTTAGGCCCTAGGTTCCAGATTACCCTTTTGGTCCTTCCTACACAAGGGTGTCCTCAGGAGGGGGAGATTCTTTTTGTATTCGTAGAAATGATGCACATCTTTGTGATATGAGGCTGAGATGTTGGACATACGGATTCAGGGCTCTTGATTCAGGGCTCCCAGCCGGGTTTCGCGATTCTATGATAAATAACAAAATTTGGCCTGCCCGGCCTTCAAGGTGTCGATGCCAAAAGGAGATGTACTCTTCGGACTACTAGTATCCATATACTAAATTAATGTATCTTGCCTTTGTTTTTAAAAAGGGAACCCTCAGATTCGGTCAACTGTGTCGCGGCTCTCAATTTTACTCCATAACGGGGGGATGAATTTAGACGAATTAAAGTTTTTCGTAAAGTGTGAAAATATTTGTAGATTTATCGGGAAAAAATCTCGTTTTGCTTAGGAGCGAGAGGAGCAGAGCTCCTCTCGCCAGATTCAAGCAATCCGATTTCAATTCGAAATTTTAGATAGGGTTTTTTTCTATCCGAAGTCAGATGGAAATTCTTTAAATTGGGATTTCTGATCCGATTTTGGATTGTACTTGATCCGTATTTGGATTGGGATTAAGGGGGATGATTCAATCGATTCTCTGAACAGTCGGATTGGATTTGGATCAATTTCGGTCCGATC
>JAAZTK010002098.1:0-12006 GCA_036507255.1 Megalothorax incertus
GAACTATACACAAGTGCTCAAGGGGCTGGGGACAAGTACGAATTAAATTAAATTAACTCGATTCAAATGAGTGCCATTGAGGAACATTGAGGACAATAAAAGTCTTACAAGTTAATGGGGAGTAGGAGTTATGAGTTTGCAAATAAAAATCACAAATTCTAACCTAAACTGCCCAATCCTCTCTAAAGCACCTCACCCTTCTCCACTCGTAACTTATCCCTTATTGTTAATAAAACGATTATTGCAAAATTATCTGTACGGATCTGAATGCAAAACACTATCAAATGACACTTTTTTTTAATAGTCCTACGAGCAATAGTGGCAGCCCTAATCCATTGGTCGGATTTATGGCTAAATGACGGGGCCCCCATTCCAAGTGACAAGTCTAATGGGCTAATTCGAGGTGAACATTATGTGTGTAGGGTCTTCTTAATTGAGAAATGTTTTTCAACTGAACATCCTTTAAGTTAGATGGATATGAAACTGTACTATAAAGATTTGGCAATTTGGGAGAAATTATCCAAGCTTAAAGGGGTTTAAATCCCCTCCGGATTAGGGACATAAACATCATTTAACTTGAAATGTCTCTTACCTTTTGTGTCATGCTTTGAGGTGAGGAATGAGATGGGTAGGGAGATCCTCTTTCCGGGTACTCCGCAAGGTCCATATTGAAGGGTCCATGGCCTATCGATATAAACAGGATGATCGGATGTCAAAACAATGTCCGCCGTGGATGAAGATTGATAGGAGGCTGTTGAAATGTCGGATTCACCACCCGTACAGTTCAGATTGGCCCAATTGGACGGAAGTAGGATGGATACTTGTCGGAAGTAAGATTGTCCGTTTGTGGATTTGTAGAGCACATCAGAGCTTTTTCGGATTAATTCCTGCAAATCATATAAAAAGAGAAATCCATTAGTTTTTGATTTGATATTTGATTCGTATCTTTTTGCATTAGGAATTTAAATTCAAAAGCTCAAAGCATAAAGCGATTTCCCTTTCAAAGGGTAAAACAAAAGCGACTTAATGAATTAAAAGGATTATGACATTGTCCATCAGAATTGACATAAATATATTTGATTCCAAATTGTTTATCTCTGTCTGCTTTTCTATTTATTCGTGGTCATTAATTGCACAATCTTTCCTAAAACGAGGTTAGGCCGAAAAAGAAAGATTTATGAAAAGTAAACAAAGTTGCATCTGATTTGAAAGGGACACGATTTGGGGATTTGGAAGATTCGAGGGAGGAGCCTATCACTTTCAATTAAACTATTTAATTCGAACTGCTTCTGTTTTGTAACTTATCATATTAGAGTTCTTAACTTATGAGAAATCGCTTGGTTTGGATTTGGGATCGTGACACGAGCATTAGACTCAATATTCCTCCATTGCAGATGGGCCATATCTGAAATACTCACCTGCTGTTCACTCACTCCTCGATGGAGTGTACACCTAGCAGCTATTCAAAGCCCTACAAACGGTCCTTTATCCAAATTTTCACAAGTCATTCCCCCAATCCCTTATCATAATATAAGCTCCGAATGCTCAGAATTCTCGACCGAGTATAAGACGTGCCAAATGTCCTAGCTAAAGGATCAAGGCGTCAGAGGAGTGAAGAAATGCACTTTTCCTTCGTTTGGTGACGAAGAATTTCCTCACTGGAGACATACTGTACTAGAAGGCAGTTCTTGGATTATACATTGAATACTTTTAAACTTTTAAACCCCGGCTAATACCTTCCTATTCATTAGGACAAAAGACAGAGTGACAATTCATCAATCCATTGTCAATATCTACGCTAAAAGCCATATACCTGCATGCATTGGGACACAAACAATCATTAGCCCCCAGAGAATCACACTAATCTCTCACATCTTCCCAATCAGAGGACTCTCCCCCCAGGTGAGGGGCATAAGATTTCAAAGTCAGTTGCATAGAGCTAAGCACGGACTTAAGGGACCCTTATCGAGCCAACCCAAGTCCCAATTTACAGGCAGACTGGAAGAGGATTAGGAGAAGGTATGGTGGGTCGATAAGACGGAAACCGATTATCTTTGTCACGTATCTTCTAGGAAGGAAACGTAAATGACTACTTAAACTAGGGGCATTTAAGGGCAACTTCCTCCTTGTGACACCTACAGAGTTGGCCTTAGAATTTACTGGAAAAAAATAGATTACATGACCAGATAAGGTCAGCTACTTTTCATAAAGTTTGGCTTGGAATAGTGTCAAAAGTTACATAAAAATTTAAAATCCCACGTAGAAATTCGTAGAGATTGCAAAATACCATTCTCTCGAGCTATTGGGAAACATTTAACGGAGTAAAATGCAAAATCCATGTTCATTCTGCCTACTCGTACATAACAAAGTCAAATGATAGGAATCTGTTTGTGAGCTGATATGATCAGGAGCAGGAATGAATGAGGGATATGAGAGATTTAACGCCAGGTAAATGTCATTTTTCTCACCTGCAAATATTCATATATTTCATTCCTTCACATTCACATTTTTCCTACGAAAAATAGGGGGTTGAACTGAAGCCCATCCTTACCCATCTAACCCCATGGGTTCTCCCCAGCCCCAAACCTCGAAAAACTCGTAAAGAAGTCAGCTATTATTATCACTTATTATTATTATTACTACGCTATACTTGCCCGTACTTTGTGTCAGATTCAACTACCCACGAGAAGATATATGCATTTAAACCCTTAAGGGTCTAATAAGTCGAAGCCAACCCTATTTAAACTTGGAACTTTGGAGTTTGAGTGAGACTTTGCCCATATCTTTTGTATTGGAAGAAGAAAAATGATTTTACGAGCAACTAAACTTTCCAAACATTTCTTAATCATTACCTCGTATTGTGTGAAGAAGGGGTTTTTTGATAATATTAAACATGAAAAAATTCAGGTGTAAGAATAGGGGTAAACAACCGAGTTTTATGCGCTCAAATATTTGAGATACAAACTTGACAGTGTATATGAAGTCTACAAAATTAGTATTAGTAGTATACGAGAGACCTAGAAGTAAGAGAAAGCCGCAGCTGACTCTGGCCAACATTTCTTTATCCCTTCTTTATTGATGTGATAATTAGGGGAATAGAAATTTCACTCCTTTCTACCGAGTTCAACCTGGAGAGGACCCGAGCTAATAAAGAAATAAACCCTTTGTTGTCATTTCCCCGCAAGATCTCTGACTCGACTCCTCGACGTACAAATTTGTATCTCTTTTTTTTGAATTCTCTCATGTGTGCTTAATTTTATTTAACCTTATGTGCGAGATACGGTAGGATCGTACAAAAGGGGTTAAAAAAAGCTTTGTTTTTTATCCCAAAATCCTAGATTTCTCGAAAAATCTTTCTCGTACGTAGAGTCCTATTTAGCACAGGGTGGATTAAACTTTGCCTTTCAGAGTTAGCTAAACTGTGCTAACTGGGAAATTTAAGAAACTCTCAAACTACTCCTCATTTCAATTAAACTCTAGGCCTCTGGAATAGGATCTGGAATAAAGTCAAGTTCTTTTTTCAAAAGAATCGGAATTTATTTTTAGCCCCCCTACGATAATGAGGGACTTGGGGGGAGCACCACAATTTCTTTTTGAGAGCTCATCTCATCATCATAATCATAAAATCATAAGCGAGAGCGCAAGTGGAAAAAGGAGGGCCCTTAACCAGCATAAATAAGGGAAATGCGCCTGTTTTTAACAAAACCTCAAAAACCAAATGTTCTTCTTCCTCTTAAAGAAATTCTTACTCCTCCAAGGGGGAGTCCCTGCCTCATAAGTTTTACTCTGGGGAGCTGGAGGATGGATCATATCCTTGAGAGACTTGAGAGATGCAACTATTAGCCAACTGTTCCTGGCCGACTAGATATTTAAAGAACTGCTCCAAGTACAGTGTATCAATGCTTTTAAGGCTGCCTGCAGCGACTTCTAATTTCCCTTTGCTTTCGCCATAAATTCTTCAATTCACTCCCTTATGTAATCTCCGTAGACTTAATTCCTAAACCCTTGGGTAAGTACCCTCTCTGGCTAATACGGGGCCTTGTCCCAAGGAGATCTTTCCTTCAAGATACGAGGGTTCCTCCCAGCATGGATTTGACACCATTTCTCTCTCTCCCCTGACTTTTTTCAACTTTTCAAGTGGCCCGGGCCCTTTACCCTTATTTACTTCCAGCTAGTTTGACTCAAAAGAGCATTATTAGGGAGGATGGAGGGTAAGGGCAGTGTCTCTGCACGAGGTCCCTTGCCTTTGATATTGAACAAGTCGAGGAGGGAGGGAGAGAGAGTTCTAATTCAAGGGCCAAGAGAGGATCCCGGGTAGAGGAGGCAGGGGACCCGTATTTTGGGCTGGGGCGTTCCTCTGCCTCTCGCTCGAAAAGAACAAGGACTCGCCCAGCATGTCAATCCTATTGATTCCTTTGTATTTTGTGGAGTTTTAATGTACTCGAGCTCGTACTCAATTCAAACTTTAGCTCTATTGAATATCCTGACTCTGAAAATGTTGCAGACTTTTCTTTAGATAATTTGTATCCTTGTTTGTATACGCATTTGTTTCGAACCTCCCTTTTGAAGCCTCCTATCCCTTGTTCCATCGAAATGGCACGGAAAGGTCTTGACCACTGACGCCTTGGCTGACCATTACTCAAATGCTACTTGGAATACTAGTATGAACTTCGAGACGAGATAATAAAGTGTTCTGAAATGAAGAAGTCAACTCGGAGGCCTCCAGCTCCACTCTCGGTTGACAGTGACAGCGTGAGACGGACAAGACAAGACAAGAAGCAAACGAGCCACGACAATTTCTTTCTGTCTCAATTCCCCAGAGCTTCCCCATTGCTCTCTAGAGATTGGAATTGAATAGGGAAATGTTTTTATAATTCTAGTTGCAGCCTCCCCAAGCATATAGACCTTTTTGTTCAGTTGAAACTTGTAAGGATCAGCTCGTGCCTCGGAAAAATTGGAATCCCCCAGAGAAAGAGAGGATTGTTAAACATTAGAGGTTTAACCAAGTATAGATTTAAGGGCGATAATGAACTTTTGCATGTGTAAATGATAATTAGCTTATATTTGGCAAAACCTAAAAAATATCTGCAAAATGATTGGTTCGCCCATACCTTAAATTTCCCTATCCATGCACATTTCTGAGAACTTATGGGATGCACCAAGAGTAAATTAAGGGCAACTATACTATACATACTCTTTAAAAGGACAATGAAAGATGCAATCAAGTGCATGCAATTGAACCAGTGTCCACCCAAAAGAGCATTGAAGGCCTCCTCCTCCGACTTGGACGTGGGCACACAATTAGTTGGATTAAATGCTACGAAACACGAATACAAATTTTGTTACAAAAGGAAATACTGGACCGAAGGCTGAGCTCAAATAAAAAGCAACTTGAAAAAGTGTGTAAGGAGAACAATGGGAAGGTGTGGGAGTGCATTAAACATTGAGATTTAACATCCCCAAAGTTCAAACCTCAACAGTTTTAGACAGAATTATTTGGGAGGAGTTACTTTAAAATAAATTCTAACCAATGCAAGTAACAGATTAACGGTTTCCCCATCGTTTGATACCGGTAATCCGGATGATAATAGAATTAAAGAGTTAATTCCTACTCTTGGAGAGGTCAAAACCCTGGCTCAGATGCAATTTCATATTTGCAAATGAGGAAATAATAGGGAAGAGAAACCGAATAGGAATTAAAAGGTTGGATTCTCTGATAATCTGCGGTTGTGGTCGCAGACTCAGGAGTTCAGAAGACTTTGCCATTGTTGTCATCAGGTTGTAACTGAACTTTTGCTCACACCGCCTCTACTCCGCCAAATTGCCAACCCTCAAATTGAATCATCTTTCCACAAAGGGGAGAAAAAATGGTGGGGAAATTGCAATTGCCCTTTCACCTTCCTCGACTCGAGCTTCTGAGAATACTTGAAATATTTCTGAGCGGTTCAGGGTTTAAGGGCTCTTGAGATCTCGGGAAAGAAACCACAAAAATATTATTTTTCCCACACCGGAACGAAATTCTTGTCTCTTTCAGAATTTTGAGAGCTCATCTTTTCAGAGGGCTAAGGGGAGAAGGGGTGAGTGTGAATAGAACTGACAATGAACTCAAGATTCAGAGGGGATGCATGCTGCGACACTTGTACTACGTAAAATAGAGCTTCATATTCATTTGGATTTAAAATATGAGAGTTAGACCCAGAAAAGGGCCAAGTTCATATGAAATAAGGGACTTTGAGCTCTAGCTCCTTCCACAGGTGTAATAACACTAATTTTGACTATTATTAACCGAGAATTCATTCGGGTCCATTTTTACTTGGGAGAGATATGGACATTTGAATATCCTCCCGATTTCTACCGCTTATTATCTACAATTTATGTAGATGCTTTGCATAATGCATATGAGTTTAAGGGTGAATTTCCCCTTTTAGAGTGGACTATTCAAAAGTGTTCAAATTCATCCATATCCAATGTATAAACACTTGTATTTCCGATCTTTAATTCAATTCAAGTCAGAATTCTACTCCAGATCTGTCTCAAATCTTCAAGCTTACAGTTACAATATCACCCCCATTTCAAAATTATGGAGCAAGAGTGTGTGATCCTTTATTGGTTGGTAAATGGTAATTAGGAGTGATCTTATGCGTAGATACTCGTAACACACCAAGAATGCTCCGTTCCGCCCATTAACTACATTTAATTCACCTCTAACACAGATTTCCCGGTGGCCTATGACCCCTCAATGTGCTCTCACTCTATACTCGAATTATGTAAGGACGACTTATACACTAAAGTTTCAACCCTCAATCAATTCATTTAACGGGGAGAGATCTGCTTAACGCCTTCTCTGAGAAATTATGATGAGCTCATAGTATCGTATCGAACTCTTCTCAAAACATTGTCCATTCTTTTCACTTTAGACCACACGAGAGTAATCTTGAGCTCTAATCGAGAGCCAGCCAGAGAGAGCAAAGCCTTGTGTGTGTCTAAATGGGTGTGGAACATTGTAACTCCAATTTAATTTCCATTTACAAACTCTCCCATAAAACCCAAGTCTTCTCTCGATTTATTTACAAACATCCGTAATCAAATTCTCTTTGCTCTTGCCATGCCCTCACTCTCAGTATATTACACACGCTAAACCCTTTGAAATTTCATACATTGTGCCTCGGCCCGGCCACATTTACATAGAATGCTTATTAGGTTTAATCTAATAGTAATAAGATGGACCCTCTCAATGTCTATCATTATAATTAGTCATGTCAGAGCGCTCACGAAGAGCTTCAAATGGATATATCGCGGATTTACGAGCGGCGCCTTTAAAGAGTGAGAGAGTCGGAGGAGAGTGCTTTTTTAGCATACCTCTTTAACATACCTACTTTGCAAATGGGCACACTTTTATTAAAAAATTCGGGTAAAAAACAAAGTGACACGAGAGCTTTTATCTTCATTTGTAAAATACCCCGAGCCCCGTAATAGAAACTCTTCCTGTTTACATTCCCTTTCAAGGAGAAATGAGGAAGCATGTCAGGAATTTGATGATTTATTTCCACAAGTGTTTTGCAGTGATCTGCAGAGGCTTGTGTGCAGTGTGCACCAGAATTTGATAGCTCTAAAATTGTATTATTATTTGTCTCCACCCCGGTTCTTTTTGTAAAAGTGTCCGGGTTTTTGCCCAGAGTGGTTTCCGAACATTCTTAAGAAGCTAGGGCTATACCCTCCAGATGGAAAGCCGTAGGAGTACTCGTACAACATCTTACATTCAGATTGACATGACATAATACTTAAGTAAAGAGTAGTACTACACTAATGGACTCCCCTCCAAAGTTTGACTGTCTCAGAGTCGGCTTAAATTACTTTTTTGCTCTGATTTTTCACTCAAGATCAGAGACTTTCTAAAGCTGTAAATCTTGGGCTCATTTCCCCTTGTTTTACAATCGTACAATAACATGTTAACGGAGGAAATGCACATTTTCAATTATTCCTTAAGAAGGAAGTGACTTGTTTGAATGGGTGCAAAGCAAATAATACCAGAATCTAATCACTCGGCCACTATCTAATTTTAGGAGGCTTGTTTGGGGCCCTATCAAAATTTAATTTGAGAACAGGTGCAGAGCAGAAGCACCCTTGAGAATCAGGGAGAGAGATCAACTTTTTTATCTTCGTGAATAAAGGGGAAGATAGGGGTTTCAAGCATCCTCCTAAACATATCCAACCCTTCTCACTCACCTTCTCTAATCTCTGGCCGAAGAACCCTAGCATTAAATAAATTCCCAGCTACCTTATTTATCGACCCAGAGTTTCTCAAGGTTTCTTGTGTCTGGGCCAAGCTCAGATTTTTTGGGGCAAACTTTTTGGGGAAAAGTCGCGTGACTTCCCTAAATCCCTTGCCACTGTGGACTCCTGATGACATTTCTTTGTAAAGTTCAGTTCAGTCATGGGAGTTTCTTTTTTTCTATTTTGCCAATGATAAATCTCAAGACTTTATAAATCGTGGCGAGTCTGATCATAACAAATATTTTAGTACCGGTATATATCAAGAAATGAGCACATCACGAATTTTGGAAGACAAAAAGAGATCAATTTATTATTTCAAGACTCTTCCCCCACGGTTCCATACTCGAGGAGCTTCTGGACCCATTGGAGAAGCCATACGGAAAGGAAATAAAATAGAAATGGATGTAAATTGTAATTGAAGCTGGAGCTGACATGCTGAGACAGATCAGTAGGGCGACTCGGGTAGCTCCCATTATAATATGAATCTCCTTGTGGTTCTTTTTTCTTCTTCCAGTCAATCCCCCAATGTCACTTTTTCTGTTTTCAAAAGGGATCCCAAGAATAGAGGCTACCTACGGGTGAACCTGAGCTCAACTTGACTCCTCACAACTTTAGTAGAGCTCCCCGAGTTAATCCCAAACAAAATGCGTACAAAGGATTAGGAATTAGCCTCGCCGCATCATCGTATTGTTCCACCCGTGTTTCTCACGGAGAGTCAGAGTCAGAAGAAATGATATCTTTCGTGTCCTCCTCTACATTTCCTCCATTTTCCAAGTCCTCCGGACAAAAACATGGAATTCTCTGACGTAGCTTAAGCTTGCAATGATGTTCTTAAGGGATCTCTTAGCTCTCTGAGGAGCGGATCTAATAGGGTCCTGCCTCTCCTCCTCCCCATCTTGCTCTCTAATGTACATTTAATAATAAGGTACCGGTTTGGATCCAAATCTAAGTTCTGAGGTTTTATTCCAAAAGGGTTAGTCTGAACTTGAAGAGTTCTGAGAAGCAAAGGGTGTCTTTTTTCCCTTGACGAATATTGCACAATGGGAATTCTGGGTTAGATGCAAGTTTTTTAAACTTTTTTACAAAGATTCGGGGCAGACCTATTCAAATTACAGGGCTTGAAGATTTTATTCCAAGATTAAAACTCGGAGCTCGAGCCATTCGATTGCTCCATTTTTCTCAATCTTCTTTGATAGGGAAATATAAAGATTTTTCTTAGGAAGAGAGGAAAAGAAATATTGGATTGCAAGATCTATCAAAAGAAAGGATCCATCCTGTTCTTTATATTGAGCAAGTGTAGGTTATGTATGTAATACCAGTTCCTTAAATGCTCCTTTCTTTGTGAAGGCATTTGAGCCGAAGAAATCCGATCACTGAGGTCACAAAGACCCACCCCCATCCCTTCAAATGAGAATACACACGGATTCATAAAGCTCAATGGAGAATCCAGAGCAGAAAAAGTCCCTCCGGTGAATGGAAACATGTGTAGTAGTACGTGTATTTTGAGCTAATAGAGAGCATTATCACAAATAGCAGTAAAGGAAATCCTCCGCATTAAGGAACTGTAGGAAATCCGTATTTTGCATTATGAAATGGAATCCTCATTTCCGTTCGATTCATTTTTTTTCTTAAAAAAATTGCACTTTTTCTTGAAACCTTTCTTAAAGATTTCTTGGGTGAGGCAAAGGAAGGAAGGGCTCCTAATACTTTATGCTCTTCAACTGCCCGTAAATAAGCTTTTGAAATAACTCAAGTGTTTTTGCATTTTTAAGAGTAGAGACTTTTACTTGAGCTGACCCAGCTGTGGAGAGCTCTTGAAATTTTTGAGGATTTTGGGAATTCACGCCCTTTCCCAATTCCCCCAAAATCTCACAAATAAAACACTTTATGTCTATTAGAAAAATAATGAGAAGTGTCTATAGGATAAAGAGAAAAATGTGCATCTTGACCTTCTCACCTAGAATCTCCTCATCGCATGCAAATACTAGTAAGCCCTAACTGTCTGAAACATTAGTTAAAGATCCTCCCAGTAGTACAGATGTGCATTTGAGGAGAAATGAAAAAATCTAAAGTGTTTTTCCAAGCAATTTGTGCTCAAAATCAGGTAAGGCTTGGCCTATTCATTTCCTGTCAATTGACCGTGCCTTTCCTCGAGAGCTGCCTCAAACTCCTCATTTAAAACCTCGTTTGAAAGGTACTAATCACCAGCCCCCAAATACTCATGAAATCGACTCATATTTGGGCTCCGGGAAACAGCCGGAGAAATCAAATGTTTACTTTAAGGCCCAAGCTGGCGAGATAAAGGAAAAGGGGCTCGACTGAACGTTGTTGACCTTACGATCAAGTCGAAGCCTTATGCATTATGTACATAAGGTAGGCCTTTTTCCTCGGAAATAGCATTTTACACGGGGAGGAACAGCGAGAAGGGCAATTATTGGTAGTCTGGCGAGGGATTTAGCCTCAGATTATCTATAGGCCGCAGCTCACACCTCCGCTTACAGTTAAGCAAAGTCAATAAGTCTCCAGCCCAACTACCCCCAAAAGAAATGTGTATTTAATGATAAGGTAAAGTTGTAGTTTGATCTTCAAGGTTCAGGGTTGTACACGGAGGGGGTGATTTGATTTGAAATGCGTAGATTTAACGAGTTGTCCGGTATGGGGATGTTTAAATAAAGGGCAGAAATGCAACAAGTTACGAAAAAAGACCCAAAAACTCCGAGGGCTGAACAAATAAACCCGGGAATGCTCGGTTTGGGAGTGAATTCCCGGAACATAATACATTTGTTAGCGCGAAACTGCCAGGATTAACTTTGAAATCCTTCCCCATCCTCATTTGTATTTCAGGGATTGACTGCAGCTCAGCAGGCCTCTCATGTCCATTAGAATCCTCTGAGATTATGCAATTGGGGTATTTATTTTTCATCAGAATTGTAGTAAAAACAAATAGAACATCCCTGGCGCAACGGCAAAAGTTTTACAAGAGCAGTAATCATCCATTTGTCTATCTCTACAAGTTGTATATTTGTCTTTAAACTAATCCTCCTCCTCCTCCGCCTGATCCATATTATTATAATCCGACGTCTTATGAGATTAAAGCTCGGCACGCACGTTTGCATGTGTTACTCTACTTTTTTTCAACGTCGCTCTGAACCCTAGCTAGGGCTGGATACAAATAATCACAATTTACATTAGTTAGCAAAGGGCCCAATTTAAATTTCACCAACAGCCCATAAAGCCCCCTCCCCCATTTATTGGGGAATCGGCACAGACACAAACAAAGTTGATCGATCATTAGACCGGCCTAACTGTGTATGTTAGGGGTTTATAGCTTGGGAGGGTAGGAAAAAACTAGTGAGGTTCGCTCGCGAGTCAAAAGAAATATTATTTATTATCATTTGGACTGGCCAGAGTTCAGGGTTAATATGGGGTAGGATTATGCGCTCGCAAAACCTTGCTCGGCGGCTCTAATAATGTTAAATCGCCTTTCCTCCTCCTCCTCCTCCTCCTCCTCCTCCTCCTCCTCCTAGAGTGTCGAGTGCATTATATTTGCGCAGGTTAGAGAGGGGTTGTCTCGCATTAGCTTGAGCCATATTACTACAATACAATCTTAAGAGAGAATTTCTTCCTGCTCCATTGGCACCCATTATACAATAAATTGGCCATTTGATATTTGCTACGTCTTACATAGCTTATTGCTCGGGGTGCTCTCATTTCGCACAAAAAAATCCTATT